>CM024764.1:47332737-47565521 GCA_014218235.1 Colocasia esculenta | reverse complement strand
TTGATGAAGTCCTTCGTAAGCAACAACTATGGGGTATATCAAATGGTGATTTGTGGAAAGACAAGTTCGGCTTGTTTGGAAACCTTCATTATGCGTGAGAAAACATTCTCCGCCAAGTACCCGTAGTTGGAGCCCATGAAGGGACATCCATGTTGGATAAAGGGGTAAGTCTCATTTCATTAGCAAACTACCAAACACAAAAAAAAAAAAAAAAAAAGAATCCTAAATTAGATAATACCAAAACAGTCTCAATTCCATGAATGTTTGCTGAATACATGTGTGCTAATCTTGCTTGGATTGAATTGCATTGATCACCTTCGTGTCTTTTCATGAGCACACATTATGGGGGAGCTAGTTCAAAAGTTGGGTGTTATTGTGAAGGAAAACATTATTCTTGCTGTTCATTACTCCTTCACATAAAATGATCTTTTCATGTTCCCTTCTTTCTCTAGACTGGCCTTCAACAATGATCTGTCGACAGCTCCTTCTTTCCTGTCGACAGATAGGCATCTCCAGACCACAGGTTCTGAACTCTGTGTGCATCTGTCGACAGTCAACCATGCATCTGTCGACAGATCTCACAGGTTTTGTCCTCCCCGCACACCCTTCACTCTGTCTGTGTGTAGCTGTCGACAGACTCACCCTGGCTTGTCGACAGATATCACAGTACTCACAACTAGCTGAACACCCATTTCTCTGTCTGAGTGTACCTGTCGACAAGCTTCCTTAGCTGTCGACAGACACACTTCTACCTGGCATTCCAAGCCTATTCAATCCAAACCTCTTTGAGCAGGTTTTTAAAATGTCTAAGGTGTTTATCTGATGTTAATAACATATTTGATCACATCATGTGCATAAGATATTAAAGCAATTTCAACAATCTTGTGATTTTTACATAATACTCAAGTTAAGTCTAGGTTCAATCATTCTGGAAACATTTCACCATTTTCAAAAACTTAACACCTACCTCTTCTTCATTATTTACTTATAGGCAAACATGATTCTTTTTAAAGGTATTATGATCATTGAGCTTAATGTTTACAATTGCTAGATAATCAATCGCTATATTAAACTTGGGGGTTATTAACACAATACTTGGAGAAAAGCTACCTAAACAATTTTATTCCATAGATTAAAACTACATAATTTGAAAAATGCAGAGCAATGATGAGTTCTTGCTGAGTAACCGCGGAGTGGGCATCACAAATGTTTGCCCTCGCGTCAAAAGGCTAATTCGTCAACTCTGTACAACGGTATGATGGACACTTTTCACTGAGTAACTGGGGGACGGGCACGAATAATGTCTACCCTCATGTTCAAAGGCGAGACGTTATCTTGATTACCATTTTTTTTTATTGCTTAAATGAAGGGCAAATGAGGACAATAATGCAATAGTGTGAAGCCTCCACTGAGTGATAATTCCCATGAGTAATTGATGTTTTTGAATGTCTTGGCATGTAGATATTTCCCTCCTTGATCATTTGCACCTCCACTGAAGATTGTGTTGTCCTATACTCTAATTAATAAAAAGAAGAGTAAAAGTGTTTCTTTTTGGATACCCGTAAGTGTTTTCTTTATGCTTCAGCTTCAGGCTAATTCAGTATTATGTTTGAACCATTAAGATTTGAAGTGGCTTTACATCTTCATGTATATGATAGGTTCTTATATATGTATTCGTCATCTATTCACCTTAGGTAATCTGTTAAAAAAAAAAAAAAAAACACTGCTCAAGAGGTCCACTTCAAATTCCTTACAAAAATTCAACAAAGTCATATTCTGCAAGAATCTGTCGACAGATACAAATATGTCTGTCGACAGACGCCGGCTGTCCTGTTGGGAAGCTCAACGGACACGCCGTTTTGGGGCAGACTTGGTGGGCCATTGCCTTTTAAACTTCCCCTCCTCCTTTATATAGCATCTCCGGCCCTTTCCACATCCAACACCACCCCAGCCATCTCCTCCCCTCTCCACATACATCCTCTCCCCTTTTCTGGACGGGAAACCCTACCTCCATCTCCCTTCTTCTTCTTCCCACTGTCTCCAGCACTTCTTCCCTTTTCTCCATCCGTGCCTCGTCTTTTCCATGGCACCCAAGGCGAAGAAGTTGGCCTCACGTCGTCGTCCCGCCTCCTCCTCGCCCGGCGAAGGATCAGGGCTCACGATGAACGTCACCAAACACCGGATGATCGCCTTCCAGAGTTGGTCGTACCTCCCGTCGTCTCAATCTCAAACGGGTTCACGGTACATTCACAAAGTTTGTTCCTCCACGTTTTGTGGATTTCCACTCCTTGGCCGATCTCTTTCCCAACCTCCAACCCCTGTTTGATACCCAGGGTTGGACAGTCTTTCTCTACGCTCATACGGCATACTCCCCCACTGCCGTAACTGAGTTCTTCAACAATCTCTCCACCTCTGCTCAAGGTTCTACACCTCTGTGAAGGGCACTCCCTTTCAAATCACTGCTAACCTTCTTAGCACTGCCCTCCAGATTCCGAACACCGGGGCGGATATTCTTGCTCATCATCCAGACGCCTCTGTCTACTATCCCCTTCTTACTCTTCAACCTTATGATACAACAAAGGAGATTGCTAAGCTCAATGCCAACACCTTCCCTCCACTCAACCGCATGATTCACCAAATATTCACCACTTGCATTGCGCCAAAGCATGGCAGTCGTGAACTCGTCACCAATGTTCACAAATCACTGTTTACCTTCTTCCTTCATTGTGAACCAATAAATCTTCCTCTCCTGATGTTTAACTTGATCACCAAGTGTTTTACCAACCCAGGAGATCCATTGCCCTTTGCTTGCCAAATTACTTCTCTTTTGAAGTTTATTGGCATTTCCATTCCAGACAGTGAGTGTGTCTCACTCAACTCCCGCAACAGCTTTGATATCACCACGCCGCCTCACGCATGGGCTACAAGCTAGTGGAGGGGTCGTCACCCGGGAACTTAAGGGCAAGGCACTTGCTGCTGCCGAGGATGAAGATTTCATTGGGACTGACGATCAAGTTGATGATGAAGAAGATGCTGAAGAAGGTGATGAAGACTCCCAGTCAGAGCCACTAGATGCTCCGGGAGATGCTGGTATTGGTGAAGCTGCTCAGCCCTCCATTAGGGATTTGTTAGCCCAGTACAAGTCCAATGACCACAGGGTTTTGAGAGGCTGCATGAAAGAATGGATACCTTGGACACACGCTTTGATAGACTTGCAACTGAGCGTCTGCCCTCCTCAAGCTCCTGAAGAGATGATGCGGCTTAGATATACTAGTTGTATAGGAGGGGTCATGTCCTGTACTTTACTTCAGTCTGAGCAATGTTGTTTCTGTCTTTTGTTATTTCCTTTTCTTATGTATTTCACTCATGTTACTCCAGTCACACTTTTGTCATGTGAATGCCTTCCCTTCCAATGAATGAAATCACATGTTCTGTGCAAATCTACATATGTGTAGTGTTGTTCTTTACTTTTGATGTTGTCAAAGGGGGAGAAGAAACCTCAAGTTCATGAGCATTAATTGAATAATTTTGTCATCATCAAAAAGGGGAGAATGTTGGGTTCATATTCTGGAAACTAAGTGAATTCACACTCTAAGTGATAAATGAAAGTCAAACATGTTTTAATGATGAATGAGTTGAATTGAGGTTTCATACATGTCAATTAAGATGATACAATATTTGGTTATCTATGTCTACCTTATACCTAACTATAACATGTTTTATTATGCAGGTACAAATGCATATAACCAAGCTTCTCAAATCATGAGATAAATGATCACAATCACAGAGTACATGTACCTGTCGACAGACCCAAAGGCATATGTCGACAGGTGCCGCAGTTGTGATCAGACTGAAGAGTACTGAGAGCACCTGTCGACAGATTCTCAGAGACCTGTCGACAGATGTCGCAGACAAAATGCCAGAGTTCTGTGTTTTGGCAAAACTGTCTCTGCCTGTCGACAGATGGATATCGCTGTCGACAGATGCCACAGACCAGAGCAACCTGAAGTCTGTCTGTTGCAATCTGTTGCAATCTGTCGACAGATACTCAGAACCTGTCGACAGATGCAGAGGATCTTCAAATACGGAAACCTCCTTCAGATCCAAGATTGTGTTTTCAAGTCCCACGACTCTCCACATGAAAAACACAACTATATAAGCATCCTTTGAATAGAATCTCGTACAGAAGCAGCCACAACCAAAAACCCTAAAGCCAAGTCCAAGAGAAAAGAAGTTGCTGCTGCTCTGCTTCAAGTCTGCAGTTGCAGAGACCGAAAGATCAGTTGATCCTGCGTACTGAAGATAGATCGTCGTGGATTTCAACCTTCTTCCAGTCCAGAGCACTCAAGTCGAAGTTTGAACTCCATCCGCGTTTCTCAGAAGAGTTCCACATTAGGATTTACTCCTACGCTCTGAACTCTTCCTGTTCATAATTCTCATCAACTGTGTGTGTGTTTGTTGTGATTCAAGCGTCTCTTGTGCTGAGATCACGTGTTGTGTGTTGTTCTGATCGTGGGTCACATCAGAAAAAACGTGTGGTGTGTGAGTTGTAGTCACTGAACTCGCTCATAAGCAGGTTTACTCTGTGTGTGTGTGTGTGCCGTGGACGTAGGATCACTGTTGTGTACTCCGAACCACGTAAATTGCGTGTCTCGTGGTTTGATCATTTCTACGATAGATGTTTGATAGACACGTTGCATATTCACACCACTAGATAGGTTCTACATCATCTACACATAGTTTAGATCTTGATACTGTCTTGATAATCTGGGCTTTAAGAAAAAAGAACGTGTAATAGTTATAAGAGCAGTAATCTATTCAACCCCCTTCTAGATTACCATATTGGGAATTCCGCAAACCCTTCAGATGTTTACGCACTTTTGAGGGTAAGAACAGAGAAAAAGCCAGCATTCTCATTGATATTCTTTATGATACCATATCTGATGGAGCAGCACATTAAAAAGAATGGGCTTACTAAAAGAGAGAAAGGGGTTCTCACAAGATTTAACTTCAAACTTAGTCAGATCTTGGTCATTTTGTCATTTGATTAGTTACATGCATAGTTTCTTATTATTGATTCAATACTAATGGTTATCTCCAAGCTGCGATCTATTTATTCTTACTTCTTTGCAGAGTGGCGTCCTACGGTTCTTCTTGTGTATGGGGGTCTTGAGTTTCTTCAGTGTCTCATTTTCATAGGCTACGCTTGTGTAGCCATGATTTCATCTTAAACTCATGTATCGCCCCAAGGCATAGATCTGGTGGAGTGAGAACACTCCCCCTCTCTGAGGGAGGGTGCACTCTCCAGATCTCCGTCGGGATCTTTTTGCTATAATCTACGACTTGTGTAGATATAGCTGCTTGTACATTCTTCATTAGTTCAATATAATTTGTGTTTACTTACCAAAAAAAAAAAAAAAGGTGGCTTGGGCATCAGGCGGCTTCTGATTGGAACATGGCGTGTGCTATTACAAATTTATGGAACATCTTACAGAATCAAGACACTTTGTGGATAAAATGGGTCCATGAGAGATATCTAAAGAAAGAATCTATATGGACTATTCAGCAAAAATCTTACTTTTCTTCTACTTGGAAATCTATTTTAAAGCAGCGGCATTGGTTACTCCAACATCTAACTTTCAAAGTTGGTATTAGCAGCCATCTGAGCTTTCTATATGATCCTTGGATCCACGGAAAGAGTATATATATGATGATGGGTGATAGAATTCGCCAACACCTCGGTCTTCACAGAACATTACCTATGCGGCATTCATTCTTAATGGTCAGTGGAACTTACCACCGCAGACATCCATTGACATGTTTGAGATTTCCCCTTTGATTCAAAGTATTTCTCATAGTGATGCTATCATTTGGAATCATGGTAAGTTCAGTACTAAGGATGTGTGGAATCTCCTTAGAGACCAGTATCAGAAGGTGGGCTGGGCGGACTGGGTTTGGAAGGGGCCGACAGTCTAGAAGTTTTCTCTCACTTGTTGGAGGCTATAATGCATAAGCTCCCAACCATTAATAACCTAAGGAGAAGGGGTTCCAACTTCCTAGCAGATGTATTCTTTGTTGCTTATTTGAAGAATCTGAAGATCACCTTTTCTTCAATGCCCTTACTCTAATGAGGTTTGGAGCGACATTCTTCACAGATTGAATATCCACAGGCCTCCTCGTTCATCTATTGTTCAGGAGATGCATTCTTAAGAAACAGTTTCAATAAAGATGGTTTTGGCACTTCCTTGGCGGCTTCTTTTTTGGGCCACTATTTGGTGGATTTGGAAAAGAAAGGTGTATTAGAACTTTTGAGGGAGCTTGCACTTCCGCCATTCACATATCCCTCTCCATTCAGGATGTCCGGAGTTGTGTTGAAGCATCTACTTGCAACAAAAGCTTATCTGGTCGGTCTAACTCTTTATGTAAGAGATTCAATATCCAAATCAATATTGCTTCGTAGAGTCCTTGTTTAGGTGTCCTCTTGGGTTATTTATAGAAGATAGTCACTGGCATGTAGTGTCATCTTCTATTTTCATATTTCGGTTATTGGGTTCCTTAACCCTTCTTGTACTTTGTACATTCCTTACTTTAATTAATGATTCTCTTGGTTGACCGACCAAAAAAAAAAAAACAAGACTAAAAGAAAGAGGAGTAGTTATAGCTTTGTGATATTGAATCTTGTATAGATGTCCTTCTCTCTTGTGGATTTGCACTTGATGTTTGCATTCTCCATATAGATTTTAATGTCCAGTAAAATGCCAATCAGAAGTTGCACCTTGGATCTTCTTTTATCTTCAAAAGTACGAATACATCTCTCACACCAAATCCACCAAACCGCAGCTTTAAGAGCAAGTTGGACCAACGACCAAGTAGCATTCTTGTAGGAAAATTGTCTTTTAACTGTTGAAGTTCTTCAAATATGGAATCCATTGGCATCCGACCAATATCAAATCTGCAAAGAATTTGCTGCCAAATCCATCTCGTATACTCACATTGGAAAAAAATGTGGTTGTGAGTTTCTTCGTTGTTCATGCAAAGAGTACATTGGCTAACTAGCTGGAAACCTTTTGATTTTAGTTGATCATGAGTCTTCTGAACTTGCCAAAGACAGAGATTAAATTTTGCGCACTCGGGGAAGCCCAAATCCACTTGTAATACTGATTTTCCACATGAGAGTTTCTGATAGCATTCCAGGCTGAAGCAATGGAGAAGCGACCCCCATTATGCTTCCAGATAATAGCATCTCTTTCCCTTCATGGATCTGAATATTCTGGATAATAGGCCAAAGAGAAAGCATTTGATGCGAGATAGCAGTAGGAAGATGCCAAGTAGCATTAGAGATAAAGGATTCAATTGTCATATTCTTATCAGCTCCAAGATCTGGCGAACTCTCTCCCCATATTCTGAAAAGTACTTTCACCAGCAATCCAAGGGTCGTACCACATATTAAAGAGGGAACCATCAGCTATGTAATATGTGATTTGTTTTTGCATCCACTCCCTTTCTTGTAAAACTCCTTTCCAAGCACTAGAGAAATGAGATTTCAATTTGACAAGCCATATGTTTTGTTTCTGCAAATATTTATTATATATCCAATCAATCCATATGGATTCCCTTCTTTGCAAAGTGTCCCAAAGGAGCTTAATGGAAGCAGCTCTATTCCGATCATGCAAGCTTTTAGACCCAAACCACCTTCCTTTTTTGGTTTGCAAATATCCCTCCAACTGACCATATGCAGCGTTTTTGCGTCCGAGCACCCCTTCCAAAAGAAATCTCGAAGGAGATTCTCAATATGCATGATAAGCCCCTTAGGGAGAATAAAAGCAGACGACCAGTAGATAGAGTATGATTGCAGGACAGAGCGAATGAGCTCTAAACGACCAGCCTTGGATAAAAGTCTGTTCTTCCATGAGTTCAGTCTGTTGTTGATTTTCTCCACAAGAGGTAGACAGTGCATTTTTTTTATGGAGGAGGAAATTAAAGGAAGGCCTTACTGGAAAATCACCTTCTCTTACACCCATGGTCTTCTGAAAGATTTCCTTATGCTTCACATTACCTCCAATGAAAACCTTGCTTTTCTGCTTGTTAAGATTGAGACCCGAACAGGTTGAGAAAATCTTGAGAACTTCCATGAGATTCATGGCAGAATTAATATCATTCTTTAGAAAGATGATCAGGTCATCAGCAAAAACAACATGGGAGATATGCATGTTACCAGTAATAGGGACCTTTATATCACGTTGAAGAACAACCTTTTCCAGTAAACAAGAAAAACCTTCCATAGCGATGGTGAACAAATAAGGAGATAGTGGGTCTCCTTGGCGAACTCCATTAGAACTATGAAAGAAGCCAGCAGGGAAGCCATTGATATCAAGTCTCATTACTCCACTGCAATAAAAGGCATTCTTAAAGGTAGAATATGGCTGGTCAAACCATATTTCCTACAATATCAGTTCTGGAAATGATATCAACATGTGGTATGATCCTTGGATTAATGGTGTAAAAGCATCTTTGAACTTTATGGGGAGAGGGTCAGACAAGACATGGGAGCTGCTAAGGATACCACTGTCTCTCAGTTCATCAACAATGGGGTTTGGAATCTTCTGAATGCAATCTCACCTGAAATGTTTACTTTATGGCCTCAGATTGAAGCTATCCCTATAAGGAATGAGGACAATGGTATTAATTGGAATCATGATCAAGGTAAATGTTCTATTACTTTTGTTTGGAATAATCTCAGAATGTCAGTCATCAAGCTTAAATTCTTCATTTATATGTATGAGTTTTTTAATCTTCACTATTTGGCTATTTCCTTGTTCGGATCTTTGCTAACTTTGTCAGGTTTGGAGGATGCAAACCATAAGAAAGGATTGACCATCTTGCAATCTTCAGAACTCAAGAAACTTTTTAGACTGAAGGCCTCATTGTAATCATAAAGCTTTTTTTAATCCATAGTCTACATGTTGTGTAGTCATGGACTTTTAGCTTTGTTATTCTAGGGTGATGTTTGGTGGAGTGAGAACATTCTTCCTCTTTGAGGTAGGGATGCACTCTCCTAAACTCCTCTATGATCAAAGGCTTTTGTACATATTACCTCATTAATTCCATCTTTACTTACCGAAAAAAAAAAAATAATCTCAGAATCAAAGGCAGCAACTGGAACCTTTCTGGATGGGTTTGGGACCGTCCTATTGTTCAAAAACATGCTCTTTGTACTTGGCAAGCTCTTCATAATAAGCTCCCTACAATGGACAATTTGCAGCGAAAAGGTTTTGTTCTTGCTAATAGATGTGTGCTTTGCTTCATAACATCGAAGTGGGACACCTTAACATTACCATAGGTGGGGACATGCAAACTTCCTTCTTGCACCCTTTGCTTAATGAGAATGGAAAGACCCATGGCAATACAGGGGAGTCTCTCTCTCTAGACTTTTCTAGAGAGAGAGGCTCTGGGAAAAGCGATTTTCTTTTAGTGTGCCCGGGATCCCCCCCGCCTCCCGGCGGTGGGTGGACTTCCCCTCCGGTGAGGGTGGAGTCCCTCTCGGGCGGCCTCCCTCCTCCCACCGGCGGTGGGGGGGAGGGGTTCCCTGCTTGGAGTTCCGGCCATGGCGGGCTGTTCGGGAGGTCCACAAGGGGATCATGGTCTTCCTTCTTCTGGGAAAGGCTTGAACCCCATCTGTGTGCCTGTGAATGCCGCGAGCGAACCTGCTCTTCAGCGAGGTTCCTCACAAGGTATTCCTGCCCTTCACCATTCCCATAGCCGATCTCGTGGGCGCTCTAGAGGTAAGTCTTCTTCTAATGCTCCGGCTCCTTCTGTTTCTACAACTAAAAGGCTTGGAATGAACTATTCTCGGGTGCAACCTCTTCCGTTCCGAGCTCTGGTCTTCGTCTTGACTACATCGCACCATCCCTGCTTGGGGATCGCTCGGTGGCCTCCTTCATCGAATCAGATTCTGAAGACTGATGTTGTCATGGCGTTATACTCTGGTCGGCTATGTTGTTGGTATGACTCCAGTTTACAGTCCCCTCAAAACCTTTATTGATAAGCAGTGGAAGCCCAAGGGCAATTATGAACTTCATAGGAGAAGTGGTGGTTTCTTTGTTTGTTGCTTCTCACTGGAAGAAGATATGCTATCAGTTCTTGAAGGTTTTGGCACATCCGTGGACACCCTTTATTGTTCAGCGTTGGAACCGGGGTATCAAGATGGAGAGGCTATGCTCTCTTCCATTCCTCTCTGGATCTCCTTCCCGAATCTACCACTACACCTCTGGTCTCACACCTTGTTGAGTAAGCTAGCCAATGTGCTTGGAGCTCCTCTATTCATGGATAAGCTTACAGCTGCAAGGAAAAGGTTGTCTTATGCTCGTGTTTGTGTCCTCATATCCTCAGATTTCTCCTTCCCTTCATCTATTATTGTCTTGCATGAATCGGGAGAGACTGAAGAGATCGCTGTGGATTATGAATGGAGGCCTAAGCCATGTTCTATATGTTCCTCATTCGGTCATCAAGATGGAACATGTTCATTGGGAGCACATACTACTGTCAAGTCTAAGAGTGTAAACCAACAATGGCGGCCTGTTTCTGTTGAGGCCACTAACTCTCGAGTTGCCACAAACTCACGAGTTCATCCTTCACGGGTCAACTCATAAGATCCTCTTGTTCCTAAGGAGATTGTGTCCATTCTGATACCGACTCAAGGAAACGTCCAAGGTAACGATCTTTCCAATGAAGCGACGGTGGCTAGTTCTTCTTTGGCAATCCAAGATCCTGCAGCTCAAGTGGGTTGGATCCTGATTCTAGCTTAAATCTAGCTTCTATGCAAGGAAACATCCAAGGAAAGCATCCTTCCAAAGAAGCGACGGTGGCTACTTCTTCTATTGTGGAAATCCAAAATTCAGCATCACATGGTGGATTCAATAATCCTCATTTTGGCTAGTGTAAATCCAGTTACTATGGTGACTAGTAGTGATCCCAAGGAAACTCGTACACAGATTACTATGAAAGGAAAAGGGAAAGGCATCGGAGGCAACAATGAGAAAGAATCATGGGATGTATCTGGAGATAGATTGCAATCATCTTTTGAAAACGGGAATACAATCTACTCTGCTGCGAGGGGGGTAACTCCACCGCCCCCATGCAGTAACGATGCTATCATGAAGACTATATCTCCCTGTCTTACCTCGTACCAGTCTTCTATAGAAAGTGCAAATCTGCTTGACAAGGAAACTTTAGCTAATACGAATATCTTCCCTACCATTAGTATAAATCCGGGTGTTCCTATGGTGGCTAATGGATCTACTCAGTTCCTTTAACGGTCAGAAAAATATTCCTCAAGATCATGAGGCTGGCCATTGCACTGCAAATTCTTCTTCTACTAGCGTAAAAACCGGCTAGCTCCACGGTGGCTACTGGAAATGTAATCTCTTCTCAAGATGCTACTCAAATGTGGGTCATGCTAAATTCGATATCTCTAAGCTGAAGGATGTGGACCGGGTGATAAAACTAGACCGTCCAAAACCACTGTCGAGACCTCTATATTTGAAGCAATAATCATGCATATCATTTCTGGAATGTGAGCGGTATGAATAATAAAACTAAGCTGAGGTTGTTCAGAAGGAATGCAGCATCACCACTATAGCATTGTTGTTCTTTGTGAGACTAAGATCCGCCAGCACAACTTTGATACCGTCAAAAACTCTATATGGCCCACCTCTTCTGCTCTTCACAATTACAATAGCTCATGGCGAGGTAGAATCTGGATTCTTTGGGACCCCACTTTATTCACTATATCCTCTATTTCTGAAAGCTCACAGTATCTTCATGTTAAGTGCACCAATGCTAAAACTGATGAAATTATCTACCTTACTGCTGTGTACGGGTCCAACATCATATATGAAAGGCGTAGTCTTTGGCAAGACTTATACCTTCTCTCTCAAAGTATTTCTGATCCTTGGATTACTTTGGGAGATTTTAACACAGTTAAGCACCCTAATGAGAAGAGAGGTGGGCGGCCTGTGTCGTCTTTTCAGGTGGCTGATTTTAATGATTTCATTGAATCTACGGCTCTTCTTGATATGCTCATGTGGGTAACTCTTACTCTTGGAGCAATATGAAAATGGGAACTCAGAAAATTACTGCTAGATTGGATCGAGTTCTGGTGAATGTTAACTGGACTGACGTTTATGAAGATGTTGAGCTTCTTTATGAACCTATGGGTGTGTCTGATCACTCTCTCCTGCTTATCACTTTCAACTCGGAACATCAGCCTGTTCTAAACCTCGTCCTTTCAAGTTCTTAATATGTGGACTGCCCATCCAAATTTCCACATTGTTGTGCATCAAGCTTGGAACACTAAGGTGCAAGGTTCTCTTCTTTTGCATGTTTGCAAAAAGTTACGTATGGTGAAATGTGCTCTCCGGGACTGGAACAAAACGGTTTTTGGGAAGGTTTCAAATATTACCTCTACTACTAGAGAGGCCCTTCTTGAAGCTCAACATCATATGGCGAATAGTCCTTTAGATGAATCCATTCAGAATCATGAGAAGAGTTGTAGGGAGGCCTATCTTAAAGCTCTGGATATTGAAGAAATGTACGCCAAGCAAAATCTAAACAACAGTGGCTATCTCTTGGAGATTCCAACTCCAAATTTTTCTATGCTACCATTAAAGCTCGGAGGATTCATAATTCAATCAAGCAATGTAAGTCCAGCACTGGAACTATTCTATCCTCGGAAGAGGACATCTGGAATCATGCTCTCTCCTTTTATGTCAACCTTCTAAACAACCCGCACTCTAGTAGCTGAAGGATTGGAATTTGGCTTGTGCTACCAAAAACTTATGGGACATTCTGCAAAAAAGGAATCTATTTGGATCAAATGGGTGCATGAAAGATATCTAACGATAGACTCTATCTGGTCCATCCAGCAAAAGCCATACTTTTCTTCAGGATGGAAGTCTATTTTAAAGCAAAGGAATTGGCTTCTGGAAAACATCACCTATAAGGGGGGAGTTCAAAGTCAGTTTAGTTTTTTCTATGATCCTTGGATTCTTGGGAAAAGCATTCATATGTTGTCTGGTGAGCGGATGCGCCTTCATCTTGGTCTTCACAAAGCTATTTCTTATGCTTCTTCATTCATAATGCTCATTGGGATCTGCCTCCTTTGACTTCTATTGACATGTTTGAAATTTGCCCTTTAATTCAAAATGTCAATCTGACCCAGAGAGATGCCATCGTCTGGAATCATGGTAACTTCAGTACTAAAGGTGTTTGGGACCGAATAAGAGATCAACATCAAAAGGTTGGTTGGGGGGCGAGTGGTGTGGAAAGGGCCAACAGTTCAGAGTTTCCCTTACCTGTTGGCAAGCTATAATGCAAAAGCTTCCTACCATTAATAACTTGAAGAAGAGAGGGTTCCACATGCCAAGTCACTGCATACTTTGTTGTCTTTCGGAGGAAAGTGAAGATCACCTTTTCTTAAATGCACTTACTCTACTACGGTTTGGGGAAGATTCTTCACAGATTACATATCCATCGGTCTCCGTGGGACTCCATTTTGCAGGAAATTCGATCCTTAAGGTATAGCTTCACTCAAGATGGTGGCGCCACTTCTCTTGCTCGCCTTCTTTTTCGGGTGGCTATCTGGTGGATCTAGAAGGGAGGTGCAACAGGACTTTTGACGGCGTTACTACTTCAGCTTTTCATCTCTATTTATCTATCATCCAGGATGTTCATAGTTGTATGGAAGCATCACCATACACTAGCAAGTTATCTAGTCGATCTAAAGCTCTTTGCAAAAGATTCAATATTACTTTGAAAACTGGAGGGTAGTCTTCAAGTGTTCCTCTGGGGATAGTCACTGACATGTAGTGTCATCTCTTGATTTTCTTAGGCTTTTGCTCTTTCTTAGTCTTTTGAGTGCTATCGCTCAAAGACTGTCTATTGTATATTGAATATTTTCATTAATTCATTTCCATTGGTTGATCGACCAAAAAAAAAAAATTAACATCGAAACTACTCATGGAGAGAAAGATGCACTAGAATTTTTGAAAATCAGAGCAAAAACAAGGTCCATATTCTTATTGATATTCTTAATGACTCAAGAAGTTGTTTGGAGGGTAGATTGAAACTCAACAGTCTCAATAGACAGGAGAAAAGGGTTCTTACTAGATTTAACTTTTCCATCTGCTAAATCAGTATCATTTTGCCATTAACTCTTTTTCAGTATACATGAGTTGTTTAATTTATACTCTCCTAGTTAGCAGTCTATTGCTTGGTCTTGTTATCTTGTTGAGTTTCAGGTTCAGCGTGGATCAGGCAATAAGTTAGGGAATTGCAACCATAAGGGGCGTTGAAGATCTTCTTCTTGCTATTCTTCATCTGCAGCATTCCCTTTCCTCTTTTTTGATATTGTGCCATAGTCCACAGTTTGTGTGGTCATGACAATTTACTTTCTGCTTTCTTGGAGCTGTGGACGGTGGAGTGAGAACATTCCCTCTCTTGAGAGGGGTGCACTCTCCTGGCCCACTCCAGGATTTTTTCCTTATGTCATGGATTGTGTGACATAGGCTTTGTACATTTTCTCCCATTAATCCAATTATTTACTTATCAAAAAAAAAATCTCAATCCACAATCCACCGGTTTCAAACTTGTGGAAAGCACTTAACATGATAACATGAGATGAAACTATGCACTTTAACTAAACATGGTTTGCGATATTTTAAGATGACAATTATCATTTTAACAAGCTAGAACAGTAAGAGGAGTAATTCACTAGTTGCATGAATGGTCACATCATTAAGAGCATTTAGAATAACATTCGGGTAATTATAGCCTTAAAGGGTTAATAAATTTTAAGCCATTAAACAGACCTCATGAAATGATCAGAACCAAGACAGGCAAATCATACACTTGATACCATGTAAAATAGACCTCGGGTAAGCCTTGAAATACGCATCCTACACAGTGGACGCACTTCATAACGCAGTGCACAGTCAAAATAGGTGAAACTGGAGAGAAAATAAAGGGCATTTCCGGTTCCTTATCTTGGTTCCTTATCTTGGTCTCCCTCTCATATGGATATTATGGAGGTTAGTGAAGGTACATTCCCGGTTCCTTATCTTGGTCTCCCTCTCATATCATCTTCTTTCAAGAAAGTTCATTGCACTCCCCTCCTGGAGAAAATAAAAGGGCGCTTGAATTCTGGAAGAACAGACTTCTCTCCATGGCTGGTAGACTGGAGCTTATCAAATCCGTTCTTCAATCTTATTCCATCTATTGGTCTTCTGCTTTCTTTTACCTAAGGGTCTCATTAAACACATTGAAGATACTTTTCGTGAGTTCTTTTGGAGGGGATCTGCAGGAAGCAAGCCTTTGCACATGGTGAAATGGAAAGATATATGCAGGCCGAAGAAAGAAGGAGGACTGGGGCTAAGAAGACTGAATGACTGGAATAGAGCAGCTTCGATTAAACTCTTGTGGGACATCTTACAAAAGAGAAAATATATATGGATTGAGTGGATTTACTTTGGATGATCAAATGCAAAGCTTACTATTCGAGTGCCTGGAAAAGTGTTCTTAAGGAAAGGGATTGGATTCAAGCGCACATCAGTTACAAAATAGCAAATGGTTCTCATTTCAATATGTGGTATGATCCTTGGATAGAGGGGCAAAGTATATTTCAGAAATATGGGGAACGGATTAGACAGGATCTGGGAGCTGAAAGACAATGGCATATTGACAAGTTTATACATAACGCTCAGTGGGACCTGCCGTGTGCAACTTCTCATGAGATGATCTCCCTTTGGCCAACTATCAACAATATTCAAATTTATGCAGGTCACCAAGACGTCATCACTTGGAACCACAATGGTGGCAGATTCACTATAGCGTCTGCATGGAACGAGGTTCGAAGTCATCACATAGATAACCACTTCTATACCTGGATTTGGGGACAGCCGGCTGCTCAAAAGTACAATATTTGCTTATGGCAAGCTTTGATGAACAAGCTTCCCATGCAAGATCTTCTGAAATCTAAAGGATTTCACATGGCTAATCAATGTACCTTTTGCAAAATCAAAGAGGAGCCTCATGACCATCTATTTTTCAAATGTGATTATACCAGATGGATTTGGAATCAACTCTTGAGGAGGTTCGATATTGGGAGACAACCGGAAGAATCCTTGAAGAATGAAATGCAGAAACTAAAACAATACTTTCCTCACAAAAACAAGACATGGATGCTGGCTCAACTTACTTTGAAGACTGCGGTCTGGTGGATATGGAGAGAGAGATGTCTTCGGATTTTTGAGAATAAATAGATCACCAAGATGCAAGTGCTCATTAGGATGCTGCTAGATATTAAGCTTTGCATGGAAAATATTCAAATTAGCGGATGCAGTAGAAGGGAAAAGGAGATTCTTACTCGGTTCAACATATCTCATTCCTAGGCATTTCCGTAGCTTTTCATTTTCTTACTCATAGTCCACAGCTTGTGTGGTCATGAGGTGTTCATCTAGGTTATCCTATTGTTGAGAGTGGTGGAGTGGGACCATTCTACCTCTCTGAGGTGGGGTGCACTCTCCTACTCTTCAATAGGAGCCTTTGCCTATGTCTTCTTGACTATAGGTGTACATTATTCTCGATTTTCAATACATTATTACTTAGCAAAAAAAAAATAGGCGAAACTGTGAAGAAGGTAAATCGCATCCACCTATGTGGCTGCGTTTATACTTGAATTGTGTCGGGTGACCCGAACGCGTTCATGGAAATTCATTAAATAAAACATTGGACGGGAAAAATCGCCTGAATCGGGTTGGCCTTGGCCGTCGCGTTTCAGATGTTCTGACCGGTCAACGGCCCATACTTTGAGGCACTGTACAGGCCCAAAATCGCGTCGCCTTGGGTGGACACGTTTAACAAGACCCTTGAATCGCGTCGCTTGGACTGGACGCGATTCAAGCTTCATCCCAAAAATGCAGAAAACGCAGAAACACAGGTGCTCGATCCATGCAACACTTGTATCTTCTAAACTAGGGCTTTTGGGTCAAAAGTGTCAACATGAAAGTTGTTGGGAACATGGAGTGAAAGAGAACTATGATTTTTAAATAATTTAAAATGGCTACGGGATGCATGATAAATCGACACAAATGTGAAAAGTCCCTAACATGCGCGACTTTGGCAAAACACCAATAACTCAAGATGTACTCATTGGAATTCGATGAAACCAATGGAAATGAAACTAGACTCGATGCTCTACACATTCGTATATGATTTTTAAAGTTTGGCCCGAGAAAACCTACCTTCTAGGTAGAAGAAGTCTCATTCTCCAGAAAACCCTCGTTCAGAACACTGGTTGGGGAACGCCTAATACACCCAGTATACTACTTGAAAATTGTGCATTCCCATTTGGTTAGGAAGTAGATTTGACCCTCTTTCCAGGGGTATAAACCTTGCACAATGGGATTTAGGTTTGACCTACCTTTGGTCGACTCCAAGTGGATAGTTTGCACAGGTCGAAGCAGACGCAATGGGGAAGAAGATGAGCTTGGTGTTGCCGATCCTCTGCTCCCCAGCCGCCAAGAGCTCCTCCACACGACCCCAGCAAGATGGTAAACTCATCCTCTAGGGTTTTGTGGAGATTATTTATGCATCTATGGCTTTTGGAAGTCATATTGCAACAAGGAAAGAAGAGTTGCGGTTTTAGCATACCCCCTTCCATGTTTGAAGATCTCTTCCCGCATTGGAGTGTCTTGGCCATCAAGCAACCTCCAAGGATGGCTAGGCATGAACTTGGGTTGCCAAGAGAGCATTATTGCCTCCAATTTAACCCTAATTGCCTCCTCCATTTTCAGCTTATTTAGGGTTGCAAATTTATGGGTATTTTTCATGCTCCATTTGATTTTTGGACCAAAACTAATTCATTGGCCCAATATCGATAATGGGTCATCAATATATAATGTTGGAAGTCTTTCCAATGTGTTCATTTAATTTACGGTCGTGTCATATTTCCGTGTTAACGGTTTTCCAACCTAGTTTTCTAATTTGGAAAATCAGTCGCATTGCGACGTACACTTGGTCCATCGGAATTTTCGTTGCATGAATTTCTTCGTGAAACACTTAGGGATAATGTTTGGAGTAGATTTATAATTTTTGCAAAATTTTCCGATGTGTTCTGGCACATATGATAATGGTACATATGTTTTAAATATTTTGATATTATGGAAATCATTTATTTCCATTTATTTAAAATTTTAAATCACTGCATTTTCCGGGGGCTACATGAGACAATAATATTGCCAGCTAAAATACTCTTTCTTTCATTTCCATTCAACTAATTAAAAACCTCACATCATCCGAGACAACCATAAAGCCCATTATTCAAATATAACTTCATGAAAATGTTCACTATTATATAAACTACTCAAACGTCTATTCCTAATACTTCATCTCCTCATATGTCGGGTGCTCATCACTCTTGTCTTCAACCATCGGACTCCACGATATCCTCATCACTACTTGAAAAGGGCAGGATGATAGGGTGAGCGAACTAGCTTAGTAGGATTTACATCTCAATGTGCGGGCACTAATATACATGATTAACATTTTAAATAGGTATATATGCACATGAACATGAAGACAATGCAAGCAATACTAACAGGTCCAATATCTGAATAGAACGAATATCATATCAAATGGAATACTGAATTCATATGCAATGGATAGGTAATTCAAGATTTGAATCATATCAAAAAGAATTGGTCATATTCACACAGATATCACATATTCACGTGATCAGACGTATCGTATCAAACTTATCATATCATATCAAATGAAGGCACATTCACACAAATCTTGCATATTTGTTTGTGCTATGCTAAGCATCATAAGTCTAGAATCTCTCTCTCTCTAGGTAATTCTAGAGAGAGAAGCTCTGAGGTTTTGGTTTCTCCCTGGGAGGTCTCGTGGGGTTAGCCCCTGAGGGGCGCATGGAGGTCTTCCCTCCAAGTGCCTCGCATGGCTTCGTGATCACCGCGGGAGGAACCTCTTCGGTGAGCATTCCCCCACAAGGTGATTCCCCTATGATCAGAGGCCGCCATCCAGCGCGTGGAGATCAGCGTTTAGGGAGATCTCGCTCAAGAGTCTCCTTGGTTCGTCGCCCTTGGGCTTCTCTGTTTGGAGGGCATGGGGGCACATCAGCGCAAGAGGATGCTCTGGAGTTCATCGAACCAACATGCATAGAAGAAAAGAAATATGCAGTGTTCGAAGGCGAAGATGTTAAGGAACTCTAAGATTCCTTGAGACATGCCATCATGGGATACTGCATTGGAATGAAGCCAATCTACTCGGCTCTCCTTTCATTCATACGTAACTTCTAGAGACCTAAAGGAGATGCAGAACTTCTTATGCGCGAAGGTGGGTTTTTCCTTGTTGTCTTTAATCAGGAAGAAGACTTGAAGGTCGCTCTTGACGGTTTCTGGTGCATCCGCGGGCATCCTCTTGTCCTTCGAAGATGGACTCCAGATCTCCAAATGGAAAAGGAGTCTCTCTGCAATCTTCCTGTCTGGGTGCGCTTCCCGAGTGTTCCACTTCGGTGGTGGACTGCTCGTGGATTGAGTAAGTTAACGAGTCTGTTGGGTCGCCCACTGCACATGGACTCTTTGACTGCAAAGAGAAAACACCTTCATTTTGCGCGAGCTTGTGTTCTGGTGGACGTGGAGGCAGCATTCCCATCCGAGGTCTCCATAATGAATGAAGATGGTTCGTTTGACGTGGTGGCTGTGGAGTATGAGTGGAAACCGATCTTATGCAAGGAGTGTAACTCCTTTGGTCATGGCAGTGGTGAGTGTAAGTCTGGTTACAAATCCTCAAAGAAAGAATGGCGCCCCAAAGTTCATTGCCCTCAAGAAGATTCTAATGCGTTGATGCATAGCTCGGATCACATTCTTGAGAAGGAAGCTTCTTCGGGGGAGTTTGCTTTAGATGCTCGTATGGCGGGTCTGCATGGCAAGGAGGGATCTTCTCATAATGGCAGTGGTCCCATGCAGGATCCTTGTGGTCCGGACCATCATGGGATTTGTTCTAAAGATGGGAAGGATGCTAGCTGTAAGGAGACACCACCTCCTATTATCTCTCAACAAATCGTAAACACTGATTTCATGCAATCCATTGTAATGGAAGAAAGTCACGCTATCCAACGCAATCCTATCCAAAAAGAAGGCAGCAGCACCACTCAGCGTATCTATCTTCACAAGGAAGGGTCTGGCAGGGATGATTTAGCTAAAGGAGGGAATAAGCAAGGATTTGATAGAAGGAATAGCGCCAACATCACAAGCCCAAAGGAGGAAACAACTCATCGTTTCAAGGCAACCAAGGTGGAACTTTTTTTTATATATAGGTAAACATAAATTGTATTGGATGAAAAGAGAATACACAAAAGCCATATCTACACAGACTGTAGATTATAGCCAACAATCCTCAGGGGTTCTGGGAGAGTGCACCGTCCCTCAAAAAGAGACAATGTTCTCACTCCACCAGAAGCCACCCTTGGACAGAAATAAAAAAGAACATCATGACTACACAAGCCGTAGCCTATGATAAGAATGACATGAAAAGTTCTTGACTTCAATCCTCACCTTAGCAGCACCAATCTAAAAAAGAAGATAGGAAAATAGATCGCAGCTTGGAAGGAACCGTTAGTGTTAGAACAAGAGTAAAATTACTAATCATGGAGATATCAAAAAGAATGCAAACCAATAACCGAGCTCATTCTAGATTAAGGTGAAATTAAATCTTTTGAGGACCCCTTTTTCTCTCATAGTTAGACCATTCTTGTGTAAATGCTTCTCCAGCAGACTTCTAGAGTCAGAAAGGATATCAATGAGAATTCCAACCTTGTCTCTATTCTTGCCTTCAAAAACCCATAAGCATCTTTCCCTCCAAATCCACCAGATAGTACATCTAAAAGCAATTTTCACCAATCTTGTAAGGATACTTTTATGAGGAAAGGCATTCACTAAAGCTTGAATCTCTGCATGAATACTTTGATGAGGCTTCCTGTTGAAGTCAAACCTGTCACGTCCCGACATTTAATATATCTATAAATGTCAGAATGTGAATGCAAGAGGAATCAAGAGTAAAATTTAAACTAATTGAGCAGCAAATTGCTCAGGAGCTCTATTAAATAAAAATTTGACAATTGTCATTCTATGAATATTACCATATTTCTAATTTATAATCTCAAAAGTAAAATGTCGTCAAGGATGGTCTCTCCACACACAAATCCCGAAGTTCCCGCCTTCTAGATACCTGAAAAATAGGATTTAGTGAGCTAACTAGCCCAGTATGATTCAAATTCTCAAATCAAAGGATTAAACGGTATGATGATCAAGGAAAAGGCTTGAGTGAAATCATAGATGGACCAACAAGCATCTAAATATGACAGTGAATGTGAAACAGTAGAATGGATACATGGGATATGCTCAATAATTCACATTGAAACTCAAGTTCTAGTTCATGTAAACACAAGAAAAGACTTAACTAATACCAAAGACGAACAAATAAATATCTTATCATGATAATGAAATTGAAACAGTGGTACTGAATTACAAAACGTGCTCAGGAATTCACAGTGAATCTTATAATTTGGTTCCTATATATATATTTATATATATATATATATATTCACACAGAACAGGTAACAGGATGACTATAATCAACAGTAATTGATGCTATGCCAAACATCCAGTTTCCCTTTATCATTCCGTATAGCCGGTAATTGAATTCAGGTGTTCCCCCCTAGACTGGACTAGCCCAATTTGCTAGACAGTCAGTTGTCCTTTATCAATCCGTACGGCCAGTAAATGAATTCGGGTGCTCCTCCCAGGACTGGACCAGCCCTATTTGCACAGGCATATCAGTCAAGTGGGGTCCAAGGACCCAATAAATGTCATCATCATCAGTTAATCATAACTTACAAGGTGTTCTTGTATTTGGACTCTCAAGACATTAAGTTACAAGAACTCAGTTACCGATTACAGAAGAATGGACTCAATGGGGTACCTTTCGTAGTTAACAACCTCAAGAATATTTCAAGGGTGAGCAAGGTACCTCAAGTGGGTATTCCTTACAGTAGAATGACAGTAAATATCAAAGTAAATAAGAGGGTAACTTGATAGGCTATTAGGATGAACTTTGAGCAAGGATTTACCCATGAAAAAGTGTTGAAATCTGAATCATGGTCATAACTGTTGACAGGTGAGAAGGGGCTATCGACAGATGGCTACAGACAGAACTCAGGTTTGCTGGACTATGTGTATCTGTCGACAGCAACCAGGGTCCTGTCGACAGCTACACACAGTCCCAGTTATCTGGGTTCTGGGTAGCATGCGCCTGTCGACAGCTTTGGGCCAACTGTCGACAGCTAGCTGCAGAACTTCTAGAAGTGCTTTGTAAATCTATTCAACCCTAATTATAAAACTTATAACCCAAGATATGTTTAATATCAAATAGAGGAGTCTAATTGAAGTTCTCACAGTAGTTTATAACCTAAACAATCGGGATGAAACAAGAGATTGATAATTCGAACTTGGCCGGCTATAAACTAATGTAGTGTAGTATTGGAAGCATGAACTTGATAGCAATGGTTTATTGGAAAATCCTACAATATAAACACTAAATTACATTGTTTTTCATAGTTCTAACTCAAGACTGGAAGTATATAAAAACTAAATAGAAGTCCCTACATGTTTCTAAAGATGTTAAGACTTCTACACAACTCCATAACATGAACAAGTATCAAAAGTGGAAGAAAGATCTTCATCTCCCAGTGGGACAAGGATCCTATCCTTTCTAATATGAATGTGTTTATCACAATTGAGGTAGGAACAGGGGAGTTATTGGTATATAACTTGTTCCTTTATCAAAACCTCCTTGTCATGAACGAAAGATAGAACAGAATTAGAGGGAATTGAATCCTACATATGGATAGCTAGGAATCTGTTGGCCCTTTTGGTACGACAGCAAGCTAACCTAGAGGGGGGGTGAATAGGTTTTTCTGAAATCTGAAATAGAAACTTAAACACAGAAAATTATCTCTTAAAAGTTTGGTTAGTTTAGTGTGATAAAGAGTAGCAGTGCGGAAGCAAATAAACAATCACACAAATAACACAAGAGATTTATCCTGGTTCGGCCCTTCCCACATAGAAGTCCTACGTCCAGTCCCCAAGCAACCTCTTGGGATTTCACTAACCAAGGGTACAGTCCCCTTAAGGACACTACAACACCCAGCACCCCAGCTGGTCTTCTTCTCTTTCCCGGGCAAGAAGGCAACCCACTTCTCTTACAGGTAAAGAAGCCAACCTCCTGGTACAAACCCCAGTGCGGTTCTGCTAGACACAAACCCCTAGCTAGGTTCTACACTGTATACAGTCCTACAGCTGGACAGAAGTCTTTCTTAGAAAAGAAAGAACAAAGCTGAGAGTTGGAACAAATAAAAACCAACTAAAAGAACTCTCAGCAAAAGACTCTCTCCCCAGATTACAAGATGCACAGAGAGAGAGAGAGAGAAGAGAGGAGAAGGAGCTTGAATGCTTTAGTGCTTCAGATGCTTGAACACTTCTTCTTGGGCTCAGGCTCTTTCTCTCTTTTTCTTTGAGTGTATTTGGAGTTCAGGTTCCTCACTGGTTGTACACTCATTCAAAAGATCTTCAGGAAAGCTCTCCTCATTTCTTCAGCCTTGCTTCTTCTTTTATATGAGCAGCTGTGAATAAATCCGTTGGAGTTCTAGCCGTTGCTCATCTTCTCTTTCTTCTGATAATTTGTGGTCTACGAGGTCTGCAAGCATAGAAAAAGGTGTTTAGATAAAAGAGTGTTTCTGTCAAAAAGGCTCATACCTTTATGTTTCCTGATGCCACCCAGAAGTGGTGAGTAATCCCCTTTTGTTGGCAGGAAAGAAAAGATTTAGAGAGATAAGCAAAAAGATCTCCTGTCAGAAAGATAGAGGATTACACAAATCAAGAATATTTGACTTTTTCACTAGATGGCAAAAAGTATTTTGGAATGTAAAGGAAATCTATGTTTGAATAGGATCCATGAAGAAATCGTTATGAGCATGACTTATGAAATCGTTATGAGAAGAAACGTTGCTCATCTGTAAACAAATCGTTGAACAAATTGATGTGATCATTTATGAAAACGTTATGCAAGCAAATCGTTATGATCACTTATGAAGAAATCGATGTGATCACTTATGAAATCGTTAAGGCATCGATTCTTAGCAAGTCGTTGCGCTTACAGAAGAAATCGTTGCGCACACTTATGAAACCGTTATGGCATCGATTTCTTAGCAAATTGTTGCGCTTACATAAGAAATCGTTGCGAACACTTATGAAATCGTTATGGCATCGATTTCTTAGCAAATAGTTGCGCTTACAGAAGAAATCGTTGCGCACACTTATGAAATCGTTATGGCATCGATTTCTTAGCAAATTGTTGCACTTACATAAGAAATCGTTGCGAACACTTATGAAATCGTTATGGCATCGATTTCTTAGCAAATCGTTGCGCTTATTACTTTGGCACTTTAAACAGAAATCGATGTATATGAGTTAGACATCGACTTTATCATTTTAGTGCGACATATTGCATCAATGTGAGACTCAGCATTTTGCTATGAGATTGATGCGACACAGATGAAACAAAATATTCAATTTAAGTTACATCATAAATTTTATTATCACCAAAATACAAGAGCAAATAGAGAGTGGTTCAACAGAATCTGCTACAACATGATACTGGAAGAAGATCCTTTCCAAACAGGGATCATGTGAATCTTAAAGAGTAGCTTCTACAGCAATACAAGATACACAAATAGTGCTAGAGGTACTCATGACATTAGAACATAAACTTGAACATCCAAACAGTAGGTTCTAAAGAATGTTCAAGAACATGAGTTAGAGAAGAAAGAAAGAGGATCGAATCTTACCTTGCTAATTGATAACCTGCAAGTACTCTTGACGAAAATCCCACACCCAGCAAGAGAAATGTTTCCCCCTCAAAGTTGATGATATGCCAATAGCGTTCGCATCAAGTGTAGCAGCTACAGTAGCAACCGGAGTAGAGGTGGAAGTAGTTGCAAGTGCAATGGAGCTAGCAACTCCAATTGCTCCCCAGCAGCAGTTCTAGGAGCTCCTCCACAACACTTCTAGTAGCCAAGAGCAATGGAAAGCAAGAACAGGAGTGTAGAAAGGCTGTTATGGAGAGAAGGAAAGTAGGTTTTATAAGCCTCATGACTTCCTCATGCAGAGGCACGTCGGCCATGAGGTGTCATGGTAAGAACTTTTTGGTTTTTACCTTGACACGTTGCCCATGCATCTTACCTCTTGGTTACACGCAAGAGACCTTAATCATAGCCCAACCCTCTGGTGTAATGACCCTTTAGGAGCCTTACACGTAAACTCCAGGAAAAACCCAAAAATCGGTTACCGTAAATGGCCCTTAATTCAGCTGGTCCATTATATTTGATGTAAACATATCCAAACGAAGTCCATTTGTATTGAAATTTCAACCATAAGCTAATGTTATGATTTTACAATTTATGGGGATTTTTATTTAATTTTTAGATTTTATTTTACAATAGGTGAAAAATCACCCGAAAAATAGTCGCATCGACTTATCCTCGAAGTCCGCATGCCGAAAAAATTGGATATTTATATTTCTGATATCTCCATATTTTTCTAAAAATTATGGTGTTCTCAGATTTTATTTTCGTTACAGTTTTTCAGTGTCGCCCTGTGGGAGCGCGCACGTCCGAGCACGACACTGGGGAAACGTTTATTAATGCTAAACATTTCCAAATATCAATTAATTCAACCTAAGAATAATGGTTAAGTCTAAGAACCTTATTTTTCAATTTTTTCAACTAAATAAAAAAATTCGGGGTGTTACAACTCTCCCCCGCTAAATAAAGTTTGGTCCTCCAAACTTCTTGACTAGTTTGGATGGATCACAAAGATGTAAGTTTTCAGTCTTTGAAACTTTATCTAATCCAGATTAGTTTCACCAATCTCGTCATGATTATTATGTCATACGATGTTTACACTCTCTATATAATCATATCATCGTTAGTTGATGGGGATCTAAATATTAACATCTTTAGATATTAAAGAGCCATGTTGTGATTATGGGTTCAATTAGATACAACCTTCACTATGTTCTTTATCACTGGCAGTGGTATATCATACTCAAAGTCTCCCCCACTAAGGAATAACTTTATTCCTTAGAGAGTTATGTAAATACATATTCTCTTTGGAAGGTTAATAAGGTATGACAAGAATGATGAATGTGAAGAATATGGAGATAGACAACAAGAATTTTATTTATCCCATAAGATTTCTATTACAGAATTCTATAATCAGCCTTATAAAGTTACATTGATTGGCAAAACTTACCAAGTTTTGATATATTGTAACAACTAAACTCAAGTATTTGTCACTATACTCAAGTCCTATTGACTTATACATGAAATTACTTCTAATAGCTTCAGTCACTTTTTCCCTATGGCTTCAAGTTTTCCTGAACTCTTGTCTTTGCTCTGAGAGAGTACAAGACATTCTGAGATCCGATGATCTAGACTTCCGCACTTTAAACATGCTCCTAGTTTCCGCCAACAGTTCTCTTTGACATGACCTGATTTGTGACAACATGCACAAGCTTCCTTAAGTTGTGCCTTAATGTTCGCTTGCTTGTTGGCCTTCTTACTCTTTTTGTTCTCTTTGCTCCGCTTCATCTTCTGTTTGCCAGCTATTTCTCTATTACTGGGGAGAACTGTCTTCTTTCGTATGGACACTGTAATACTTATTGTTTCTTGAAGATTTGTACTTCTAATATTTTCATGCAGTTCCACTTTCTCTTAATCACTAACTGGAGCTACTCGCTCTAAGGACTGTGCAAGGTTGTCCATTGCATGTTGAATCTCTTTCCATTGTGTTTCTTCTTCCATTACTCTGACTAAGCAAATAATTTTAAGTTTAGTTAGTCAATCATGTGATTTAAAACTCAGCCTTTCTGATTCACACTATTAATACAATTGTTACGGTATGTATCTGGTTATTTGATACATTAATCTCCATGATTAAATGGTGCCTTTTTCTTGTAGGATTTTGAGATATGATAGATAATATATGTTGTGTTCCTGGTTTTGATATATCCAGCTAAATGTAATAAATATTTAACACAAGTCTTTTATAACATATGAAAATTCATAAAGTCAAAAGGTCTATTAAGTGTGTTGACCCTAATCACTTCTTAGGTTGACACTACATGGAGATCAGGTTAACACTAGTTAAGTTTCTAGTTAATACTTAGAGAAAGATACAGCTTGAGGTTAACTCCAAGTGGAGGTTAGGTTGACACTATGAAATTACAAGATCAACCCTATGTGATAGATAGTTAATCAAAACTGTTATTTCTGAGTGAGATCGATTCTAGAAGACATGGAGTTGACTCTACTGATACTTTTCCTACTGATTCCAAGTCCAATTGTTGGTGTGCATTAACATGCCATGTTGTTTATTAATTAAAGCAAAACTTTAGGATTTAACTCAACTATGAGACATTTGATTCTTATGTTACTGTTAGAAGAAAAATTTTGATGAGTTCAAGCCTATAGAGGATGTAATTGGAAGTTCAAAGAGTCATTTCACTAAGTCCAAATTCTTGTGCAATGTATTTGCATATCCTTGCATTTCTTCAAAATTCTTCCTAATTAGATATTTTTCCTACTTCTTTTCTTCACTATTTTGTTTGGTTGTCTACTCCAATAGACATAAATAGATTCAATCCTACATTGTGTGTATACGGTTTGTGAGATTTAAAACGATCTCAAAACTTTGAGTCATCAATTATGTGAGTGTTCCACACATTTGAGTTATTAAAGAGTTTCACTTGATTTAGTGAGGGATGGAGGTAAATGAGGATTAACTGATTCACTATAGTGGTACAATAATTTAGAATCCAAGAACGTGGGAAAGTCAACAGAAGAATATATCACGAGGATGGTCATGAAATCTATATGATCGGTCGAACCATTCATTTACTAATTCTTATTTAGAGTTGGAGATAATAACATATCAATACAAAAGTCATATTACG
Organism: Colocasia esculenta; assembly: GCA_014218235.1. Lineage (NCBI taxonomy): Eukaryota > Viridiplantae > Streptophyta > Magnoliopsida > Alismatales > Araceae > Colocasia > Colocasia esculenta. The sequence continues at coordinate 47,537,375 of CM024764.1, read as the reverse complement.
GTAAAATATGGAATGAGTAGGTTTGACTTTTCTTTCAGTAGGAGAGGGCTCCCTAGGAGAAGTCATATGTGTGTTTATCATTTTTCACCGGACCTTGGATTCATAGCATTCTACTAGGTTTATTCGAATTATGAAATTTTTAGGTAGACCAAATTGTGAAAAATTAGAAAGACGCTATTTTGATGGAATCGCCAAAATCACATTTTTCTTCTTCGGTGGGAGAGTTGACTTTTTATTGGTAAGAGTTATGATTTTTCTGATATTTTTATTGAATTCAAATGGGGGATACTTCCTTATTTACATTCCATATCATTTAAGTAAATGTAAATAAGGTAAGATATTACATGTAAATAAGGTATGAGTTTCAGTTCTACAGAGTGCCTGCTGACTCTTCTAACTGACTGAAGGACCAGTTCATCACAGACTGGTGTCTGTCGACAGCTAGGAAGTGGCTGTCGACAGATAGCAACAAACAGAGCAAGGTTTTTCTGGTTCTGAGGGTATCTGTCGACAGCTAGGGAGTGGCTGTCGACAGTTACTGTCAGTTCTGCATTTCTGGGTTCTGGAAGCATGTTACCTGTCGACCGGTAAATGCTGGCTGTCGACAGGTGTGATCTAAACTTCTAAGAATCTTGAAAAACTACCATAGGAAATTCTACCAAGTGCTCCTATGAATCTTTACATGATTGACAACATCAAAAGAGTTTTGTTTCCAGTTCTAAACACCACTTTCCATGAGGGAAACAAGTAGAACAATAGGGATATATTATGGCATGGAAATCTAAGAAAAGATGACAGCTAGGAGTGCAACACTTCCTGACAACATTTTCTTGCTTCTAATAGGATGGGTTTCATAGTATGCTTGAGTCATAACATAAACTTTAGCTAAAGCATGGTTACAAGAAATAGAACAACAGATCTATGGTTGTTTCAAGTGTGTATACATGGTAAACACTTTAATTATGAAGTTCTTGTGTAGGAATAAGAAGCAAGAATGAAAGAAGAAAGGAATCCTCTAAATTTTCATTTCATACTCAATACAATCTATATCCAACTATACTTATCTAGCTTAACCTCAGGCTTTCTACCCATCCACATAGGTTATCCCTAGGTTTATCGAACTAATGCTCTGATACCATTCTGTCACGTCCGGACATTTAATATATCTATAAATGCCAGAATGTGAACGCAAGAGGAATCAAGAGTAAAATTTAAACTAATTGAGCAGCAAATTGCTCAGGAGCTCTATTAAATAAAAATTTGACAATTGTCATTCTATGAATATTACAAGATTTCCAATTTATAATCTCAAAAGTAAAATGTCGTCAAGGATGGTCTCTCCACACACAAATCCCGAAGTTCCCGCCTTCTAGATACCTGAAAAATAGGATTTAGTGAGCTAACTAGCCCAGTATGATTCAAATTCTCAAATCAAAAGATTAAACGGTATGATGATCAAGGAAAAGGCTTAAGTGAAATCATAGATGGACCAACAAGCATCTAAATATGACAGTGAATGTGAAACAGTAGAATGGATACATTGGATATGCTCAAGAATTCACATTGAAACTCAAGTTCTAGTTCATGTAAACACAAGAAAAGACTTAACTAATACCAAAGACGAACAAATAAATATCTTATCATGATAATGAAAATTAGAACAGTGGTATTGAATTACAAAACGTGCTCAGGAATTCATAGTGAATCTTATAATTTGGTTCCTATATATATATATATATATATATTCACACAGAACAGGTAATAGGATGACTATAATCAACAGTATTTGATGCTATACCAAACATCCAGTTTCCCTTTATCATTCCGTACGGCCAGTAATTGAATTCGGGTGTTCCCCCCTGGACTGGACCAGCCCAATTTGCTAGACAGTCAGTTGTCCTTTATCAATCCGTACGGCCAGTAAATGAATTCGGGTGCTCCTCCCAGGACTGGACCAGCCCTATTTGCACAGGCATATCAGTCAAGTGGGGTCCAAGGACCCAATAAATGTCATCATCATCAGTTAATCATAACTTACAAGGTGTTCTAGTATTTGGACTCTCAAGACATTAAGTTACATGAACTCAGTTACCGACTACAGAAGAATGGACTCAACGGGGTACCTTTCATAGTTAACAACCTCAAGAATATTTCAAGGGTGAGCAAGGTACCTCAAGTGGGTATTCCTTACAGTAGAATGACAGTAAATATCAAAGTAAATAAGAGGGTAACTTGATAGGCTATTAGGATGAACTTTGAGCAAGGATTTACACATGAAAAAGTGTTGAAATCTGAATCAGGGTCATAGCTCTTGACAGGTGAGAAGGGGCTATCGACAGATGGCTACAGATAGAACTCAGGTTTGCTGGACTGTGTGTATCTGTCGACAGCAACCAGGGGCCTGTCGACGGCTACACACAGTCCCAGTTATCTGGGTTTTGGGTAGCATGCACCTGTCGACAGCTTTGGGCCAGCTGTCGACAGGTAGCTGCAGAACTTCTAGAAGTGCTTTGTAAATCTGTTCTAAAGGCCCTAATTATAAAACTTATAACCCAAGACATGTTTAATATCAAATAGAAGAGTCTAATTGAAGTTCTCACAGTATTTTATAACCTAAACAATCGGGATGAAACAAGATATTGATAATTCGAACTTGGCCGGCTATAAGCTAATGTAGTGTAGTATTGGAAGCATGAACTTGATAGCAATGGTTTATTGGAAAATCCTACAATATGAACACTAAATTACATTGTTTTTCATAGTTCTAATTCAAGACTGGAAGTATATAAAAACTAAATAGAAGTCCCTACATGTTTCTAAAGATGTTAAGACTTCTACACAACTCCATAACATGAACAAGTATCAAAAGTGGAAGAAAGATCTTGATCTCCCAGTGGGACAAGGATCCTATCCTTTCTAATATGAATGTGTTTATCACAATTGAGGTAGGAACAGGGGAGTTACTGGTATATAACTTGTTCCTTTATCAAAACCTCCTTGTCATGAACGAAAGATAGAACAGAATTAGAGGGAATTGAATCCTACACATGGATAGCTAGGAATCTGCTGAGGACCCCAGCTAGGTCGATCGGTAAGAACTCTTGTTTAAAAGCAAGAGGTCCCGAGTTCGATTCCTGGGGGGGGTTTACCTGATCTACATGCAATCCTCGAGGTGTGTAGGTCCGGGGTTTTCCTGGTCAAGTGGGGAAGGACAATACGGGTACACAGAAAGTAGGAGCTGCCAAGTCCTGATCTTGGAGTTCACGAACACCAATCCTTGAGTCCACAAAGCCACACGGGGCGGGGTTTCCTCGTTAGCAAAAAAAAAAGCTAGGAATCTGCTACAACATGATACTGGAAGAAGATCCTTTCCAAACAGGGATCATGTGAATCTTAAAGAGTAGCTTCTATAGAAATACAAGATACACAAATAGTGCTAGAGGTACTCATGACATTAGAACATAAACTTGAACATCCAAACAGTAGGTTCTAAAGAATGTTCAAGAACATGAGTTAGAGAAGAAAGAAAGAGGATCGAATCCTACCTTGCTAATTGATAATCTGCAAGTATTCTTGACGAAAATCCCACACCCAGCAAGAGAAATGTTTCCCCCTCAAAGTTGATGATATGCCAACAGCGTTCGCATCAAGTGTAGCAGCTACAGTAGCAACCGGAGCAGAGGTGGAAGTAGTTGCAAGTGCAATAGAGCTAGCAATGCTCCCCAGCAGCAGTTCTAGGAGCTCCTCCACAACACTTCTAGTAGCCAAGAGCAATGGAAAGCAAGAACAGGAGTGTAGAAAGGCTGTTATGGAGAGAAGGAAAGTGGGTTTTATAAGCCTCATGACTTCCTCGTGCAGAGGCACGTCGGCCATGTGGTGTCATGGTAAGAACTTTTTGGTTTTTACCTTGACACGTTGCCCATGCATCTTACCTCTTGGTTACACACAAGAGACCTTAATCATAGCCCAACCCTCTGGTGTAATGACTCTTTAGGAGCCTTACAAGTAAACTCCAGGAAAAACCTAAAAATCGGTTACCGTAAATGGCCCTTAATTCAGCTGGTCCATTATATTTGATGTAAACATATCCAAATGAAGTCCATTTGTATTGAAATTTCAACCATAAGCTAATGTTATGATTTTACAATTTATGGTGATTTTTATTTAATTTTTAGATTTTATTTTACACTAGGTGAAAAATCACCTGAAAAATAGTCGCGTCAACTTATCCTCGAAGTCCGCATGTCGAAAAATTCGGATATTTATATTTCTGATATCTCCACATTTTTCTAAAAATTATGATGTTCTCAGATTTTATTTTCGTTAAAGTTTTTCAGTGTCGCCCTGTGGGAGCGCGCACGTCCGAGCACGACACTGGGGAAACGTTTATCAATACTAAACATTTCCAAATATCAATTAATTCAACCTAAGAATAATGGTTAAGTCTAAGAACCTTATTTTTCAAGTTTCTCAACTAAATAAAAAAATTCGGGGTGTTACAAAACCTCTTAAGAATTTCCTGCCAAACCCATTGAGTGTAAGAGCATTCAAAGTAAAGATGGTCGATAGTTTCATTGTTGCAGAAGCACAAACAACATCTATTAGCAATGGAATATCCTTTCCTTTGAAGGTTGTCCACAGTTGGGAGCTTTCTATGAAGAGCCTGCCAGGTACAGAGGGAGTGCTTGGGAGTAGTAGGCCGATCCCAGACCCAGCTATGGTGGGGCCAGCTAGGATTTTTTTCCCGGATTTGGTTCCAAGCTGAAGTAGCACTGAATTTGCCTTTATCATGATTCCACCTGATGACATCTTCCCGATTGTTACAAAGAGTGATAGCATGGATTTGCGGCCAGAGAGTGAACATATCAGAACTAGTTGGGTGAGGAAGACTCCAATGTCTATTTTGAATGAAGTGGGAGACAGTAATGTCCTTAGGAGCACCAAGATCCTGCCAAACTCTATCACCATATAATTGATGAATACTTTTCCCATGAAGCCAAGGATCATACCACATGCTAGTTTTCTTACCATTGGAGATAGTGTAGGAGATGTGATTAGTGATCCAGTCCCTAGCTTTAAGAACCCCTTTCCAAGCAGCAGAATGGTACGATCTGGATTTGCACAACCAAATATTAGCTTTAGTGAGGTACTTACAGTGAATCCATCTGATCCAAAGGCTCTCAGTATTTTGCAAGACATCCCAGAGCTGCTTAACCATAGATGCCTTATTCCACTCCTGTAACTTCCTCAAAGTTAACCCGCCTTCCACTTTTGGAGTACATATACTGGCCCAATTTACCATATGCATTGCTTTACCATCCCCATGCCCATTCCAAAAGAAATTGCAGAGGACTTTATCAATCTCCTGAGTTAAACCAGGTGGAAGAAGAAAAGCATTTGACCAATACATAGCATAGGACTGCAGCACAGATCGGATGAGTTCAAGTCTACCAACCTTAGACAAGAATCTCATTTTCCAAGCCTTCAGTCTGATCTGGATTTTTTCAAGAATCGGCTGATAATGACTCTTTTTAATTCCCATAGAGATAAGAGGAAGGCCAAGATAAGGACAAGGAAAGGATCCTTCCTCCACCTGCAAGCATTCAGTAATTCTTTGTTTATCCTTGATACCAGCACCCATGTAGACTAAAGTGTGATTCAGCTGAAGACCCGAAACATCTCCAAAGATTTTGAGAATAGTAGCAAGATGTTGAACTGATGGGAAATCATTGTGCAAGAAAATGATCAGATCATCAGCAAAAATAGTGTGGGAGATAGAAGTAGTTCCAGCAGAAAAAACTCTAAGATGACCTTTCAAGCAAGCAAGTAAGACCTTCCATAGCAATGGTGAAAAGATAAGGAGATAAAGGGTCTCCTTGTCTAATATCGTTGCTACTACTGAAGAACCCAATGGGAGAGCCATTAAACAAAATAGAAAATTTTGGAGTCTCAAGGCAATTCTTAATCCACTGAACAAAGGTGGTAGGGAATTTCATGCTATTCATCAGGTGATAAATAAAGGATATGTTGACGGAGTCAAAAGCCTTCCGTAGGTCAGCCTTGAAGATGATTTTATTTCCTTTGCTAGTGGAGTGCATGTCTTTTGCCAAGTCATTAGCTAAGAGGACATTGTGATGAATGCTTCTCCCTTTAATGAAAGCGGCCTGATTGAGACTAATGATATTGCCCATGACCTTCTGCATCCTGCCAGCCATCACTTTGGATATGATTTTGTAAAGAAAGTTAGCCTCTCTCTCTAGGTGATTCTAGAGAGAGAAGCTCTGGGGATTTGGCGCCCTTGGGGAGTTCTGTGTGGTTGGCCCCTGGGGGGCGCATGGAGGTCATTCCTCTGGGTGCCTCCAATGGCCCGGTGATCACCGCAGTAAGAAGTTTTCATCCTGAAGGTGTTCTTCCACAAGGTGATACCCCTATCCCTCCCTCTTCTTCTAGGGGTCGTTCCTTAGCTCGTGGAGGTGCTCGGTTCATGAGATCTCATTCTAGAGTATCTCTTAGTCGCCGACCTTGGTCTGCTCTGTTCGAAGAAGGCAATGGCAAACCTGCTGCGGTTAAAGAGCGTTCTCTGGAGTTCATCGAACCTATCTTCCTCCATGACAGGAAGTTGGTGGTGTTCGAAAGTGACGATGCAAAGGAGTTGCAGGAGTCGTGGAAGCTCGCCATAATGGGGTATTGTGTGGGAATGAAACCTATCTTCTCTACTCCTCATGCTTATATTCATAACTTCTGGAAACCGAAGGGTGAGGTTGAGCTGTTGTTGCGTGAAGGGGAGTTTTTCCTAGTTGTGTTTAATCAAGAAGAAGATATGAGAAGGGTGCTTGATGGGTTCTGGTGCATCAAAGGCCATCCTCTCCTTATACGAAGATGGAGCCCAGATTTGCAGATGGAGAAAGAATCTCTAATTTCCATGCCGGTTTGGGTGAGGTTCCCTAGCCTCCCTCTCAAATGGTAGACGGCGAGAGGTCTGAGCAAGCTGGCCAGCCTTCTGGGTCGCCCTCTTCATATGGATGGGTTGACAGCTACTAGGAAGCGATTGTTATTTGCCCGAGTTTGCATTTTGATGGATGTTGAAGCTTCGTTTCCCTATGAATTGTCCGTCATAGATGTTGATGGCTCTATCGAATCCATTCCGGTGCATTACGACTAGAAATCGGTTGTTTGCGCGAACTGCAAGTCTTTTGGCCATGGTGATGGAGAGTGCCGGCCCTATGCTGGTGTCAAGAAGGTCATGGTTTGGAGGCCGAAGAGGATGGAACCAGGTGTCTCTGGCGTCGACTCCGTTGCTCCTGATGGGGGGGAGGGCTCGAGAATTACCCGACCTGGTGGTTACTCGGGAGAGGTGCTTCAGGGGACTCACGGTCAGGTGGCTAACGTGACTGCACCAGCTCACGGAGATATCGTTCATTCAGCAGGTTCTCTTGCAATGGTTAACAGATTTGCTGCTTTGGATGGTGACATGGATATGGATAGAAGTGAGGATTGTAGTGAATCCAGGGCTTCCTTCCTTGACCCTGCTGACCGTGTCATTAGAAGGAAGAAGGCTGTCCTTGGAAGTGAAGCTGGTGCGTGTCCTGGTTCCCACAATATGGCAATGCAATCTAATGAGATCAGTAAGGCGAGCCTTTCCATTCTTAGCGGGCAAGATTTTTCAGAAGAAGGTCATGACCGGGGGAAGGAAGTTTTGTTGCATGGCAAAGTTCCTGTAGGTGGACATGAGATATTCACGGATTCCTTTTGCACGCCGGTCTTTGAGGATGGAAATCAACATACTTCCTTGCAAAAGATATCTCCTTCTATTTCTTCAAAGACGCAAGGTGCTGCTTCTACGAAGTTGCATGTTTCGTCTTCAGCGGGACGTGAAGTGGGTTCCTCTTTGCATGGCACTTTGCAAGGCGCATTAAATGCTAGCATTACACACCATACTGGAAGGCAGGAACGTGGGGGACGTAAGGGAGACCCACAAGCCACTCATGCAATGGTTTCAGGTACGCCTGTGGAGCATACCATGGATAAGCTTCAAGTTCGTATACGATCTCTCTCCAAAAGTTAATTATGAAAATTCTTTCTTGGAATGTTTGTGGTCTTAATAAGAGGGAAAATAGAATTAGTGTTAAAAATTCTATCTCTTGTTCCAAAGCTGATGTTGTTATCCTGCTTGAAACCCGTGTTAGAGAAGATAGAATGGTCAGTCGCCGTTTATCCATTGCTGCTGATATGAACATGATTCACAACTACTCTGAGCACAGGGGAGGTAGAATCTGGGTCATCTGGAATGGTAATACTACTCAGATTCAGAGTGTCAAAACAACTTCTCAGCTTATCCATATGGACTGTACTGAAATTTCTTTGGGGAAATTCTTTCATTTGTCTGCCATTTATGGGTCGAATCTCTCCTTTGAAAGGAAGCTTCTTTGGCGGGACATTGCTGATCTCTCCACTACAATTTCCTCGCCTTGGCTTCTTGTGGGGGATTTTAATTGTGTTCTCTACTCTGAGGAGAAGATTGGGGGATGAAGTCTAACTACTTCCATGCTTCGAGACTTCAATAATTGCATTGACTTGGCTTCTTTGCTTGACTTGAAAAGTGTGGGCAGCACATTCTCCTGGTGTAATCGTTCTATGGGGGCCAAAAGAATTGCTTGTCGTCTGGATCGTGCTCTTATTAATCAAAGTTGGTTGGATTATTTTCCTGATAGCTATGCACTTTATGGAGACCAGGTTCTGTCTGGTCATGCTCAGCTTACAGTCTATAGCGAAGATGTTCTTGCTGGTGGTCCAAAACCCTTTAAGTTCTTCAATATGTGGGCGAAGCATAGAGATTTTATGCCAATTGTGGAGAAGGCGTGGGCTACTCAGATTCGGGGCACTCCTCTCTTTGTTCTTTGTCAGAAACTTCGGGTTGTGAAAAATGCGTTAAAGGTGTGGAATCGGGATGTGTTTGGCAATATTTTTCAGAAGGTTGCTTGCACTGGTAATGTGCTTCATAAAGCCCAGGAAGCCTTAGCTGCGACCCTTTCAATGAGAGGTGCATTGACAGTGAGATCCAGGCAAGGGAGGCCTACATTTCTTCTCTCAAAATGGAGACTGATTATGCTCAACAGAAGGCTAAACAGCACTGGATCACTCAGACTGATGACAATACAAAATTTTTCTATGCAAGTATCAAGGGGAGGTGGATGGTTAACTCAATCAGAAGGTGTAAGATGCCGGATGGGAATGTTACGGATGACTTCCAGAAAATCCAATCTCATGCAGTGGACTTCTACAACAGTCTTCTCAATCAGCAAAAGAATTACGACCTACCAGATTTTCTTCCTTCCAGAGTGCTCTCTGATGCTGATCGCTTTTCTATTATGAGGCCCTTCTCTAATGAAGAGATAAAGGATGTGGTGATGAATGCTCTTAAGAACAAGAGTCCTGGCCCAAATGGTTTCCCGGCTGACTTCTATCAACTGTGCTAGAATATTGTGGGTAGTGATGTTATGGAGACGGTTCAGTTTTTCTTTAAGGGAGGCAGTTGGCTTCGGCAGATAAATCATACTTTTATCTCCTTAATTCCTAAAACTGATACTGCTAATTCCTTTGACCAGTTTAGGCCGATTTCCATTTGCAATTTTCTCTACAAGATTATCACCAAGCTGATGGCTAACTGTATGCAACAATTTATGCCTTACCTTATTAGCTAGCATCAATCAGCTTTTATTAAGGGGCGGAAGATTCAGGATAGTATTATGCTTGCTAATGACATTGTCAGGGAAATCCACTCCAACCATCGTGGTAATCTTCTTTGTATGAAGGTGGATTTGCAAAAAGCTTTTGATACAGTTCATAGAGGTTTCATTCTTTATTTACTAAGGAAGATGGGGTTTCCGGATCAGTGGGTTGACTGGATTGCGATTCTTATCAATTTTGTTGTTTTCTCTATTCTTCTTAATGGTAGTCCTAAGGGCTTCTTCCATTCAGATAATGGCATTCGACAAGGGGATCCTTTGTCTCCCTACCTATTATGTGTTGCTATGGAGGGGCTTTCTATTTTGATTGATCAGAAAGTGGTAGAAGGTTGTATTCAAGTTCCTAGCTATGGTAATGTGCACTGCACCCCTATCATTCAAAAGATCAAAAACCGTATTGCTTCTTGGAAGACTAAGTTACTTTCCAAAGCAGGCCGCCTAGAGTTGATTCGATCTATGCTGAACTCTTATGCAATCTATTGGGTTGTTGCTTTTCTCTTGCCTAAGAAGTTAATTGGTGAAGTGGAGAGATTACTCAGAAATTTTTTCTGGCATGCTTCTGGTGACTACAAGCCTTTCCATCTCATTATATGGGAATGGGTGTGTAGGCCGAAAGAAGAGGGTGGTCTGGGCATTCGGAGACTTGATGTGTGGAATTCCTCAGCTATCACTATGCAGGTTTGGAGGATTATTAGTAACCAGGATACGTTACGGACTGATTGGATCAAAGGTCGTTATCTTCACAAAATTTCTATCTGAGAGGCGAAGGTTCACTCTTATCATTCTCAAGCTTGGAAAGGAATTTTACAAGCTAGAGATTGGCTGCGTCCTCATATTTCACTTAAGATCGGTAATGGTTTCACCTTTAACCTCTGGAATGACCCGTGGATTGATGGTAAATCAATCATTTCTTTGGGTGGTGACTATATCAGATTTCTGCTGGGCCTTCCTACTAATGCCACTGTCAGCGCTTTTATGCATAATGGGAGATGGAATCTTCCTCCTCCTACCTCTAGAGAAATGTTGGATCTTTGGCCTCAGATCCAGCGTATACCTATTCATCAAGGCTGTGAAGACTCCGTTGTGTGGAAGCACAATAATGGTAAGATTAGTAACAAACAGATCTATGATATGAAGAGGATTGTTTATCCTCAAGTCCCATGGTTCCAGATTGTTTGGAAAAGGCCTACAAGTCAAAAGCATTCTACTCATGCCTGGCATTGTGTTTTGGGGAGAATCACTACCTTTGATGTTCTTCAAAGGCGTGGATTTCAGGGTCCGAGCATATGTGTTCTTTGTAGACAGAATGGTGAAGATATTCATCACTTGTATTTCCAATGCAATAACACTTCTTGGATTTGGATGCAGATGTTGCATAGAATGGATATTCACCGCCGGCCCAAGGATACTATCATTGCTGAATGTGAGAGTCTGCTCAGGAGTTTTCATGGTAAGGGAGCTGCTACTACAGTGGCTTATGCTAGTTTTCGGGCCACTTTGTGGTGGATTTGGAAGGAAAGATGCTCCAGGATTTTCGACTCATCAACTCATTCCAAGACTCATGTGCTCCTTTCAATCATCTCTGATGTTAGACATATTACTGAATCTCATATTCAGGGGACTACTCAATCCATCGGATCCAAAAGAATTCTGAGGAACTTTAATATCTCTTAGGTTTGGGGCCTTGCGATGTGCTATCTTGTATTTCCTTTGCATCGCTTTGGAAAGCTTTGCTTTTTGCTTTCTTTCATAGCTATCGATCTATGATAGCATGAATCCCTCTTTGTATTGGTTCTTTTTCAATCAATACAATTCTGGTATTAATTACCAAAAAAAAAAAATTGCAAAGGGAAATCGGTCTGTAATTCTCCATGCAATCAGCTCTTTCATTCTTAGGAATTAAAGCAATGAAGGTACAGTTGATTTGACAGTGGAGTTGGCCAGAATAGAAAAAATGATGGCCAGCCTTGATAACATCAGGGCCAGTGATGTGCCAAGTAACTTGGTAGAACTCTGCTGGAAATCCATCTGGGCCCGGGCTCTTATTCTTAGGGGAATTGAAGACCACATTCCTAATTTCATCATCAGTGATTGGATTGTTTAGGAGAGCAATATCCTCCTCTTTAAGCTTCTTGATGGGCTCAATAGGAGTGCTAGGAGAGTGCTGCTGCTGATTCAAAAGGGACTGGTAAAACTGAATTGTTTGATCTTGAACCTGCAACAAGTTATCAATAAGGTTCCCTGTACTGTCCTTACACTTTTTGATGGTGTTTCTGGCTCTTCTAGAAGCAATTGAAGCATAGAAGAATTTCATATTCGAGTCTCCCAGAGTTAACCAATTTTCCCTCGATTTCTGTCTAATGAGACTCTCTTCACAATGCATGGCATGTAAGTATCTGTTATGGGCTTCCTTTTCCTTGCTAATCAGATTGGTATCAAAAGGATTGATTTGCATCTCAGCTTGGATATCCGCAAGCTCTTTCTTGCACTTGAGCAAACCGTCTTGAACCTTGCCAAAGTTGTTCTTGTTCCAAGTTTTAAGAGCTTCCTTGCAAGCTTTGAGTTTTTGGCACAAACAATACAGTGGAGTCCCTCTTATAGGAATTTCCCAAGCAGAGCGAACCACATCAAGAAAGTCGGAGTGAGTACTCCACATGTTGAAGTATCGAAAAGGTTTACGACTCTGAGGGGGAGGCTGATCTGAAGATATGTACATGATGGAGTGGTCAGAGGAGTATTGAGGGCCATACTCCAGTAAAGAATCCACAAATCTGCACAGCCATTCTTGATTAATCAAGGATATCCAATCTTGCCATAATTCTTTGATGACTATCACCTCTATTATTGCAGGAGAGCCAGTTACCCACAAACTTCATATCCATCAAAGCAGAAGAGGAAATACAATCATTGAAATCAGATAGAACAGAATTAGGTATTTCTCTTCCTCCCACTTTCTCATGAGGGAATCTAACAGTGTTAAAGTCTCCAGAGATCAGCCAGGGCAAACCATTAGTGGAGGAAGAGATGTTATGAATATCAGTCCACAGGTGACTTCTCTCAGCAGCATTATTTGAACAATAAACTGCAGTGATATAAAACTCTTGATTTGTGTTCTTGTCCACTCCCTTAACATGAATCAATTGGCTAGTATAAGACAACAGGTCAATTTCCATAAGGTTGGGGTCCCAAAGAATCCAAATTCGACCATAAGAATGCGCTGAGTCATTAGTTAAGAGGTTGGCTTGTGGCCAAATAGAATTCTTTCTAACAGCTACATGAGTAGGTTTTATTTTTGTTTCAACAATAATGGCTATTTCACATGCATAAGATCGAATAATCCTATTTAACTCCCTACATTTCCCATGCTTATTTATACCCCTAACATTCCAGGTTATTATCTTCATAATAACAAAACAAGAGAAAAGCGAACTAGCTAAAACTGTTTACCAGTTTTTCCCCTTGCCTTCCCACCCTTGGAATTAATTCGGTCCATCTCATCCACAGATTGTATGTTTTTGAACTTTACAATACCTTGAATAGAAGCTCCACCTTGGTTGCCTTGAAGCGATGGGTTGTTTCCTTCTTTGACCAAGCTTGTTGAGGTGGCGCTATTCCTTCCTTCAAAGCCATGCTTGTTCTCTCCTTTTGCCACATCGTCCCTGCCGAACCCTTCCTTGGGAAGAGAGATTTGCTGAGTAGTGCTGCCGCCTCCAATTTGGATATGATTGCTTTGGGTAGCATGGCTTCCTTCCATTACGATGGGTTGCATGGAATCAGTGTTACGATGGGTAGGTGTCTTCTTACAGCTATCAGCCTTCCCATCTTTGGAACAGATGTGAGGATGGTCCTGGGCACTAGAATCTTGCATGGGATCGCTGCCATTATGAGAGGATATCTCCTTGCCTTGCAGACCCTGCATGCGAACGTCTGAGGCAAATGCCCCCGAAGAACTATAACATGCCATGCTGCTTCCTTCAATCGTAGTGGATCCCCCACTATCCAAAATAGTAATCTTGCGCGAAGTAATGGCGGCAGTATCTTGAGAAGAATCTGCCTCCACTCTATCTTTGGATATCATGACAACAGGGATCCCCGTCGATTGCCCATTGGAATGCAGTTGCCTTCTTTTCTGGATCTCTTTCCAATCTTGCTGAGGGCTCCGCGTGAGGATGGTGCCTTGGGACATGCAACCTTCCCTTCTCTGCAAACCTTGCATGCCCAAAGTGTCCACGTCCTCTCCCCGCGCCAACGAACCCTGCTGCATGTGCATGGTCGGCTAGAGGTCATGTTGTGAAGGCTCATCACTGACTGTATGTGCATCACCGGCGGCCTGCAAATATGAACGTTGGGACTTCAGTCGCCATTCCTTCCTTGGAGGTTTGAGCCCGGCTCTGCATTCACCTTCACCATGCCCGAAGGAATTACACTCCTTGCAAATCATCGGCTTCCACTCATACTCGACAACCACCTCTTCAGTTGAATGGTCTTCATACATTATTGAGAGTTCAGAAGGGAACGAAGCTTCCACGTCGATCAGAATGCACACCCTCGCGAAGTGCAATCTTTTCCTTTTAGCAGTCAGAGTGTCCATGTGCAACAGACGCCCCAGAAGACTGCCGAGTTTGCTCAGCCCACGAGCAGTCCACCACCGGAGAGGGAGCCCCGGAAAATGCACCCAGACTGGAAGATTACTGAGAGACTCCTTTTCCATCTAGAGTTCTGGAGTCCATCTTCGAAGAACCAAAGGGTGACCACGAATACACCAAAATCCATCAAGAACTGAATTCAAGTCTTCTTCCTGGTTGAACACCACAAGGAAGAAGCCTCCTTCCCGCATGAGCAGTTCTACATCGCCCTTAGGATGCCAGAAGTTGCGAATATATGAGAGGAGGGCTGAGTAAATTGGCTTCATACCTATGCAGTAGCCCATGATGGCGAACCTCCAAGATTCCATGAGTTCCCTTGCATTGTCCCCTTCGAACACGGCATACTTATTTTCCTCAATGCATGCTGGATGAATGAACTCTAAGACACCTTGTTAGGATGAAATGCCTTCTCCTCCGCCTCCTCCAAACAAGGATGCCCATGAACGACGAACCAAGGAGACTCTAGAGCTAGATCTTCCTGTTTGTTTATCCCCGCGCTCTGGAACTCCTATTCAAGGTACTGTAAAATTCAAAAACTTGCAATCTGTGGATGAGATTGTCACGTCACGACATTTAATATATCTATAAATGCCGAAACATGAGTGAACGAGAAATCAAGAGTAAAAATTTACACTATTTGAGCAGCAAATTGCTCAGAAGCTCTACTAAATAAATTTTTTTTTTTATAATTGCCATTCTATGAATAATTACAAGATTTCAAATTTACAATCTCATAAGTAAAATGTCATCATGGTTGGTCTCTCCACACACATATCTCGAAGTTCCCTCCTCCAAGAACGGTAGATACCTGAAAAATAGGACTTGGTGAGCTAACTAGCCCAGTAGGATTCAAATTCTCAAATCAAAGGATTAACTATATGATGATCAAGGAAAAGGCTTAAGTGATATCATAGATGGACCAATAGGCATCTGAACATGACAGTGAATGTGTAATAGTAGAATTGATACGCAGGGTATGCTCAGGAATTCACATTGAAACTCAAGTTCTATTTTTTTTTTTTGGTAAATAATACCGAAATTGTATTGATTAAAGAAGGAACCAATATAGAGAAGATTTCATGCTATCACAAGCCGATAGCTATGAAAGAAAACAAGGAGGTAGAACTCCTAAAAGATGCAAGGATGAAGGGTACATGAAAGCGCATCTGGAGACCAATAACAAATCAGAAATTAAAGTTCCTTAGAATTCTCTTAGCTCTGATGGAATGATTATCCTCCTGAATATGAGATTCAGTAATAAGCCGAATATCAGAGAGAATGGAAAGAAGCACATGAGTCCTGGATCTATCAGAAGAGTCAAAAATCCTGCAGCATCTCTCCTTCCAAATCCACCATATAGCAGCCCTAAAACTAGCAAAAGCTACTCTTGTGCCAGCCCCTTTACCATGAAAGCTACTAAGCAAGCTTTCACATTCAGCAAGGATAGAATCTTTGGGATGGCGATGGATGTCCAATCTATGAAGAACCTGCATCCAGATCCAAGAACTATAATTGCACTGGAAGTATAAATGGTGAATATCTTCTTCATGCTATCTACAAAGAACACAAATGCTAGGCCCATGGATTCCGCGCTTCTGAAGAACATCAAAGGAAGGAATTCTCCCCAGTAAACATTGCCAAGCGTGAGTGGATTGCTTTTGATTTGTAGGCCTTTCCCACACAATTTGGAACCAAGGGACTCTCGGGTAAACAGGTCTTTTCATGTCATAGATCTGTTTATTGCTGATCTTACCATTATTATGTTTCCAAACAATGGAGTCTTCACAACCTGCATGAATGGGAATACGCAAGATCTGAGGCCAAAGGTCCATCATTTCACTGGAAGTTGGAGGAGGAAGACACCACCTTCCATTGTGAATAAAGACGCTGACAGTTGCATTAGCAGGATGGTCGAGCAAGAATCTGATGTAGTTACCGCCCATAGAGGTGATTGATTGTCCATCAATCCAAGGGTCATCTCAAGTTCTAGTTCATGTGGACACAAGAAAAGACTTAAGTGATATCAAAGATGAACGAACAAGTATCTTATCAGGATAATGAAATTGGAACAATGGTATTGAATTACAAAATGTTCTCAGGAATTCACAGTAAATCTCATAAATCTGGTTCATAGATATATTCTCATAGGACAGGTATCATGATGACTATAATCAAACAGGTATTGATGTAATGCCAAACATCTGGGTGTCCTCAATGCCCCCGCACGGCCACTGACAAATTTTCCCTCGTGCGACCACTGATAATTACACACATTTTCACACACACAATTATGATATGATGACTAATCAAACACGAACTGATGTATGCCAACATCCCCGATGTCCTTATCACCCCCACGCGGCCACTGATGAATTCAGGCGCTCCCCCCAGGACTGAACCAGCCCTTATTTGCCAGGCATAATAATCATGTGGGGTCCAAGGACCCAATAAATGTCATCATCATCAATTTATCACTTCTCACAAGATATGCAAGCCTTTAAACTCTCAAGATATCAAGTAATATGAACTTAGTTACCGAATACAAGAGAATGGACTCAACGGAGTACCATTCGAAGTTGACAACATCAAGGATAACTCAAGGGTGAGTAAGGTACACCAACAGAGTAATATTTATAATAAAATGACAGTAGACACTAAGAAAATTAAGGGGGTAACTTGGTAGGCAAATAGGGTGAAGTTTAAGCAAGGATTCGCACATGAAAAAGTGCTGAAATCTGAATCAGGGTCATAGCTGTCGACAGGTGAGAAGGGGCTGTCGACAGATGGCTACAGACAGAACTCAGGTTTGCTGGACTGTGTGTATCTGTCGACAGCAACCAGGGGCCTGTCGACAGCTACACACAGTCCCAGTTATCTGGGTTTTGGATAGCATGCGCCTGTCGACAGCTTTGGGCCGGCTGTCGACAGGTAGCTGCAGAACTTCTAGAAGTGCTTTGTAAATCTGTTCTAAAGGCCCTAATTATAAAACTTATAATCCAAGACATGTTTAATATCAAATGGAAGAGTCTAATTGAAGTTCTCACAGTAGTTTATAAGATAAACAATCGGGATGAAACAAGAGATTGATAATTCAAACTTGGCCGACTATAAGCTAATGTAGTGTAGTATAGGAAGCATGAACTTGATAGCAATAGTTTATTGGGAAATCCTACAATATGAACACTAAATTACATTGTTTTCATAGTCCTAAATCAAGACTGGAAGTATATAAAAACTAAATAGAAGTCCCTACATATTTCTAAAGATGTTAAGACTTCTACACAACTCCATAACATGAACAAGTATCAAAAGTGGAAGAAAGATCCTGATCTCCCAGTGGGACAAGGATCTTATCCTTTCTAATATGAATGTGTTTATCACAATTGAGGTAGGAACAGGGGAGTTACTGGTACATAACTTGTTCCTTTATCAAGACCTCCTTACCATGAATGAAAGATAGAACAGAATTAGAGGGAGATGAACCCTACACTTATACATGGATTTCTTAACATGAAGGAATTATAAGAACAAGAAGAAAGAGGATCATTAAGAAGGGATCCTATCAATACATAAGAACTCAATGGTAACAAGGTAATCAAACAAGCATACTGAATTCCATGCCTTATGGGATCAAGACCGATGCTTTAATTCCAAGGCTTAGAAAAGAAGGAGATTTACAAGTTGATGGTCACAAGAATGAATTCTACTAATACCTACTTAGTTCAACAAAAGGAATTTCCCCAATTCACAGAACAAGACATGTTCGGAAGAGATGAACTCATAACTCTTAAGATGGTTTCCAAGGTTAGAAAACAAGTATATATGTGGACATGAACTTTTAGCAAAGGCAAGATACAAAGATTGAGAAGAGAATAGAGAATAGAATCCTACCTTACTGAAGGGTAAAGTTGCAGGTATTCCTGACGAAGATCCTACACCCAGCAAGAGAAGTGTTTTCCCTCTTCAGCGTGGATGATGTGTCAGCAATGTTCATCTTAAGCGTAGTAGTTACAGTAGCAACATGAACATAAAGGGAAGTAATTGCAGGTGCAACGGCAACAGCTCTCAACAGCAACTCCAGTAGCTCCTCCAACAGCACCTCCAGCAGCAAGGAGCAAGAAAGACAAGAACAGGGTAAGAACAAGGGGTGCGAACGAAGGGTGAGGAGAGGTTTTTATAGCCCTCATCACCCTCACATGCAGAGGGCACGTTGGTTGCCCGTGTCATGGTAAGAATCCTTTGATTCTTACCTTAACACGTATCACATGCAGTTTTCACCTTGGTTACACGCAGGTACCCTTAATGATGGCCTATCCCTGATGTAATGGCTCTTTAAGAGCCTTACATGTACCCCACTAGAAATTCCCCAAAAATCCATCCCGTAATTAAACCATAATTCAACTGGCCCAATAATCTTTATGTAAATATATTCAAACGATGTCTGTTTGTCCTAAAATTTCAACCATAGGCTAATGTGATGGTTTTACAAATTATGGTGATTTTTAGTTTAATTTTTGGAATTTATTTTACAGTAGGTGAAAAATTACCCAAAAAATGGTCGCATCGACTTAATCTCAAAATCCGTACGTCGAAAAAATCGGATAATTATATTTCTGATATCTCCACATTTTTTTAGAAATTATGATGCTCTCAGATTTCATTTTCGTTATAGTTTTTCAGTGTCGCCCTGTGGGAGTGCGCACGTCCGAATACGACACTGGGTGTAGCAACCTGAATTTTTACGAAAAAAAAAAAATTTAATAAAGAAATTAAAACCTGGCTAAATGGATATTTAAACAGAGCATTAAATAAAACCCATTAGATGGAAAAGAGTAATGGGCTTTGCTTAATGGATCTTCTAGAAATTATTGGGTCAAAATAAGAATTTATAAAAGAGAATAATAGGAAAATACCCTAAATTCGTAACTAAATTATTACCTAAATAGAAAAGAGGTATTTAATACATTAAATAGGAAGTTTGAGTAGGAGTTGGATTCCTAAACCTACCCCATATGGATTAGCACGAATTTGGATCTCTTCCAAGTCTAAATAGGGATTGGAAAGCTTGGAAGGAGGTTAGGAAAGAGGAAATTCGGAATTTAAGAGGAGTTAGAGTCCTATTAGGAAATAGAAAGAGGAGAAGCTTAAATACTCTCCTAAAATCCTCATGGCCGACCCAAGCTCGTGCCAAAGGATTCCTGGACCAGGAGGAGAGGCCAAGGAGGAGGAGATTTCGTGGGAAGAAGAAGCTTTCAAGCTCTCAACCCCGTTCTTCAAGTTCTAGCCCTAGAAGATAAATTGAGTCAAAGGTAGGCATTCTCACAAGCATAAACCATGAAACTTTTTCTGTAGGATGTATCATCTATCAGGAACGAAACCCTCAAGTTTCATAATTTTCCATCGAGTATATCTTTAGTTCTTGATTTTTCATGTTCTGCAACTCTTATGACCCCGAACCTTCATGCTTAATTCATATCTCCTTGCATACTCTATCTCATGCCTCCATATTTTATGGGAGATACTGATGCATGATAGGCATCTTTTGCCCCTAAAAGCCCTAAATTCTGTTGAGCATGTTACTCGAATTAAATCGATCTTACTCCCTGTAGCATGTTCTATGTTACTTGTTCTTGTTCGTCCTCAAACCATGTTCAAACATGCTCTCTCTCGAATTCCTATTTACTGGAAGTACTCTCGCATGTCTAGTTTCATTTGCCTCTGATTTCATGATTTTTCATCATGTATACAATTAGTTATGATTTTCTGAACTACCCTATGTCAAAAAGGCAAGTTTCTGGACCGCAATCCAAGACAGAGCAGAACTCTGTCAGACCCAGGCCACGGACCTGAGAAAGCGACTGCCCGACACGTCGCCTTCTCAAGCCCATCGCGACGCCCTTCTTGTCGCGTTCTCAACACGACAGGACACCCGTCGCGTTCTGGCCGCCTGAGCAAGACAGCTCTGTCGCCTTCTGTGTAACCCCCTGTCGCGATCTGCTCTGCTCCTGTCACCTTCTATACAGGCCTATGTCGCCTTCTCAGAGTTTTGCCTGAAAACCCATGAAAAATATTTTTGTCACTTTCTAAATAATCCTTACGCCTTCTTACCGTTATACCCCCAGTAAAAACCCTACTTAAAAATGGTGCTATATTGAATGATTTAAAATACATGTTCACGACTTATTTCTATCTATGATTTCTCTTGCACTTGCACACACTTGAACCATCCATTTATGGCTGAAATCTTGCAGAAAATATCTCATAATGTATCTGGTAAATTACCGAAATAAAGTATAGTAATTGCCCTATTTTAAAGACTTGTATTCGTTTCTTGCGTTGTTTATATACCGATATCGACGCTCCACTGTTCTAGAATTCCTCTAGAACGTCGAGCACATGTTTTATATACACACTTTACTTGGCTTGTGGTGAACTCTCCGTCGGATATTCCTTTCGCCGGACTAGTGAACTCTTGCACAAGGCCTCCATAAGTCTCCTCTGATCATGGATTCCCACATGGTCGACGAGTCGGTTGTACCCTAATACCTACGATACCCTTTAGGGATCTATATGATCCAAACGGCTATTAGAGATTCACTCTCGTCTTAAATCACGCCGGACCTCTGGACCTGTGCATAACAAGGCCAGTGGTAGGGTCGTGAGTTCCACCTGACTGCCAACACCAAGTGCGCGTGTTGTGCAACTGTTACTATCGCCTGATTACTCGACGTATTACGTGCAATGTCCATTATCTCTCATCTATACTCTACTCGCTCACCTATTCACGTTCACTCCACTATCTCGTCTATTCATCTAGTGCTCTTATCTATTTCTTGGTACTCTATACTGGCCATTGACTAATTGTCTAAAGATAAACAATATAACCAATGCCTGGCAATAAATAAAGGGCCCGATCTGGTCCTGGGATGTGCGCCCGAAAGTGCTAGTGCCCATGGGAGTTAAATGATCAGAGTGTTTGGCATTACACTCAAGTGCTATCTATCTCGACTATCTATATGACAATCAAAAACACAAACGTGCTATACTCTCTCGATGTCTAGAATGACAAACAAGTGCTATATTCGTCGTGCTATTACTATACTTGTGCTAGTTGTGCTATGGCCATTCTGCTATTCGTGCTATACTCGGTACTTGTGCTATTTTGGAAACTATACGCGATCTCGTGCTATTGTGCTATCTTGTTACATGTTGTGCTATCTCTTACTATATTTGACTCTCTTGTACCTGCTATCTCTAGACACTCTGCCATTAAATGCGTTAATTATTTAAAGCCTGCTTGAGCCTGAGATTTAAGTCCTACTGGGCGTTATCGCTCACCCTACGTTATTTGATGTTGTGTTCTCAGGTGAGACCGAGGATGACACATACACTCACGAGGAAGGGAATGACCAAGAGTGAAGCCAGGAGTACCCTTGAGTCATTATGTTATCTTAGAGTTCTAGTTAGTTATTTTCTTTTATTGCAATGTAATTGGGCCCTGTAGAATGGCTCTGATATTAGTGGTTGTAACTAGACATAGAAAAGTTATTAATGAGAAAGATTTACTTTAGCATTATTCAATGTGCAATGGTTTGATGTCTAGTACTTGCTCTATACCTTTTCTTGCAACTGCCTTCGCGCTCCGATATTCCGCGTTGGGGCGTGACACTGGGGTAACGTTAGTTAATACTAATCATTCCTAAATATCAATTATTACAATTTAAGACTATTGCTTAAGTCCAATAACTTTATTATTCATGTTTTTCAACAAATAAATATTCGGGGTGTTACAGAGATGGATTCGGGGTGTTACAGAGATGGACCATATTAATTCCAAGGGTGGGAAGGCAAGGGATAAAACTGGTAAACAGTTTTAGTTATCTCACTTTACTCTTGTTTTGTTATTATGAAGATCATAAATTGGAATGTTAGGGGTATAAATAAGCATGAGAAATGCAGGGAGCCAAATAGGATTATTAGATCTTATGCATGTGAAATAGTCATTATTTTTGAAACAAAAATAAAACCTACTCATGTAGCTGTTAGAAAGAATTCTATTTGACCGCAAGCCAATCTTTTAACTAATGACTCAGCTCATTCTTATGGTCGAATCTGGATCCTTTGGGACCCTAACCTTATGGAAATTGGCCTTTTGTCATATACTAGCTAGTTGATTCACATCAAGGGGGTGGACAAAAAAACAAATCAAGAGTTTCTTATCACTGCAGTCTTTTTTTTTTTTTGATAAGTAAAATGGTATTAATGAAACAAGATTTACAGAAGCCTTTGACCATAGCAATAGTCAAAAGGCAAACATCACTGAGAGGAGAATAGGAGAGTGCACCTCACCTCAGAGAGGTGAAATGTTCCCACTCCACCATTCGCACTCTAGATTACAAAGCTGGAGATCATGACCACACAGGTTGTGGACTATGTTCTAAATAAAATTTGAAAAGATACAAGACATGGACCTAAAGATATTGCTTTAAAAGAGACCTGACTTGAGCTTTTGATCCTCCAAGTCTTGAAATTCTTCCCCTTTACTGATCATGTTTACATTTCGCATAGTGGTTGCAAATCCTCCATCTTTCTTGCAGCACCTGAAAACTTAACATAGCAAGTCCAAACATAGAAAATGCCAAAGTTGAACCAGAAATTAAAATGATCATACTATCATGAAAGAGAATTAATATGTAAGAGGCTATATCTAATCTAGCTAATAGAGAAGTTGAATCTAGTAAGAATCCCTTTCTCACGTTTGGAAAGACTTGCAAATTTCCTAGCTTTTTCCATGCAGCATCTAGTATCCATGATGATATCAAGAAGAATGTGAACTTTATCCCTGCTAGTTTTTTTTTTGGTAAGTAATAATTTCATAAAAGAAGAAGTAATATACAATACCCCATGACCATGAGAATGGCACATAGGAAGTGGACTCCTAATGGAGGACAGGAGAGTGTACCCCACCTCAGAGAGGTGGAATATTCTCACTCCACCGTACACAACATTAGGATCACAAATAAGAGCTCTTCATGACCACACAAACTGTGGACTATGAATGGCGAAAACTAAGAAAAATACTCAAAAACTACACAGACAAATTGAATCTCCGAAAGATGTCCTTTTCCCTTTCCGTTTTAGCCTCCACTTTGGAATCTTCCATGCAAATCTTGATGTCCAGAAGAATGGATATAAGCACTTGCATTTTGGACCGGCCCTTATTGTCAAAGCATTTCAAACACCTTTCACGCCAAATCCACCACACCGCTGCTTTAAGGGCAAGCTGAGCCAGCGATCTTACCCCTGTATGATTAGGAAAGCTAGTATAAAGAATTTCCATCTCTTTATCCAAGCCATCTTCAGGAGTTCTACTAAACTGAAATCTGCTAAGAATCTCTTTCCAAATCCAACTGCTGTAAGCACAATTGAAGTAAAGATGCCGATTATTCTCCTCGTTTTGCCTGCATAAGACACATTGGCTAGCTAACTGATGACCTCTTCCTTGCATGTGATCTTGGGTAGGTAGTTTGTGTAATGTAGCTTGCCATAAACAGAGATTGAATTTTTAAGCGCAAGGCTTCCCCCAAATCCAGTGATAGTCACGTGAGACAGTGTTCTTACTTTTGATTTCATTCCACGCTGAGGAGATGGAGAATCTACCGTTATTGTGATTCCATAGAATTTTGTCATGATTGTCCTTATTAATCTTCAAATTTCTGATTTCAGGCCAGAGAGTGAACATTTGAGGAGATATTGCAGTTGGCAAATTCCATTTGCCATTCAAGATAAACTGATCAACATTGATATTCTTGGGCGCTCCCAGGTCTTGACGAACACGATCACCACATAATTGAAAAATGCTTTTCCCCCAGATCCAAGGGTCATACCACAGCCTTGTATTGGTACCAGTTGAGATCTGATAAGTTATATGATCCTTCAGCCAATCCCTCTCTTGGAGCACAGCCTTCCAGGCGTTAGAGTTACTAGACCTGCACTTTATCATCCAGATGTTCTCCTTAGAGAGATATTTCTGCTGAATCCAGTTACCCCACATATTCGCTTTCTTTTGCAAAACCTCCCAGAGAAACTTAGCCATAGCAGCTCGGTTCCAGTCATGAAGAGATTTTAGACCAAGCCCCCCTTCCTTCTTCGGCCTGCACACATCTTTCCACTTAATCATATGGAAAGCTTTCTTATTTGAACAGCCGTGCCAAAAGAAATTCTTGAAAATTTGCTCAATTTGATGAATCAATCCTTTAGGAAGAGTGAAAGCCAAGGACCAATATATAGAGTAGGAATGAAGGACTGATTTGGATCAGCTGTAGCCGTCCAGCTTTAGAGAGAATACGGTTCTTCCAAGAGTTGAGTCTTTTAGTGATTTTTTCCACAAGAGGAGAACAATGCACTTTCCTGTCAGAACAAGAGATTAGAGGTAAACCAAGGTAATCAACTGGCATAGTACCTTCTCCAACCTCCAGAATATTAAGGAACACATCTTTATTTCTGATCATTCTACCAATAAACAGTTTACTCTTGTTGTGGTTAAGTTTTAGGCCTGAAGAAGTGGAAAAAGCCTGCAACACGTACCTAATCCTCTCAGCCGATCTGGTATCATTTTTGAAAAATATGACAAGATCATCTGCAAAGATAATGTGGGAGACTTTGATGTGTGCAGCCGATGGAACCTTAATATCACCATTGTTAACTTCTCTATCCATGAGAATGGTAAATCCTTCCATTGCAATAGTAAATAAGTATGGAGATAGAGGGTCACCTTGTCTGATTCCATTGGTACCATGAAAAAATCCAGTAGGGGAACCATTAAAGAGAATGGAGAAGGTGGGATTTTCAATACAATTCCTGATCCATTTAACAAATTGAGGAGGGAAACCCATCTTGTTCATCATAAGATAAATGAAACCTCTGTTAAGAGAATCAAAAGCCTTTTTGAGATCAGCCTTAAAGCATAGCAGATTACCCTTGGATTTGGAGTGCAGGTCTCGAACAATATCGTTAGCAAGCAAGATGTTGTCCTGAATAGTTCTACCTTTAATGAAAGCTGCTTGATTTTGATTGATAAGCTTGGGGATGACCACCTGCATTCTGTTAGCCAAAATCTTTGAAATAATTCTATAGATGAAATTACAAAGCGATATTGGCCTATATTGATCAAAAGAATCAGCTCCTTCAGATTTTGGAATAAGAGCAATAAAAGTGCAGTTGATTTGCTTGAGAAGTCTGGCTGATGTAAAGAAATGTTGAACTGCATGAACAACCTGATCCCCCACAATCTCCCAAGTGCTATGATAAAATTTGGCTGGGAAACCATCCTGGGCTTTTGCCTTTGGGTGAATGGAAGATCACCTTCTTAATCTCCTCCTCAGTGACAATCTGGCATAACTTGGAGATATCTTCCTCCTCCAAGGTACGGCTGGGGCAAATATTGTCCATGTTACAAGTAGTAGCAGGCTGATTAAGTAAGGTTTTAAAGAAGTTAACAGAATGCTCTTTGACCCTCTCAATATCATCAATTTTGTTCCCTTGGAAGTCCGTGCAAGTCTTGATCGTATTGGCTGCCTTTCTAGCTTTAAAAGAAGCATGGAAAAATTTAGAGTTGGTATCTCCCAGCGAGAGCCACTATTGTCTTGATTTTTGTTGATAGAATGATTCCTCCATGTCAAGAACTTTGAGGTACTCCTGTTTTCTTTTGTTCTCCTTACTAATAAGATGACAGTCCAATGGGTTTGCTTGAAGATGAGATTGAGCAGCAGCAAGATTTTCTCTACTCTTCTTGACCAAGTCATGCACATTACTGAATTCTTCCTTGTTCCAAGCTCTCAGCGCCTTCTTAACCTCCTTAAGCTTCTGGCAAAGGACAAAAGTAGGCGGCCCCTGGAATTGGGACTGTCAGGCTCTTCTAACAACTTCAAGAAAGTTTGGATGCTTAATCCAAATATTGAAAATTTTGAAGGGTTTCTTCCCAGGAGAAACAGTACTAGAAGAGTGGGCAACCAACATGGAGTGATCATAGAAATAAGTGGCTGAGTAATCCACAAAAGCTTCAGCATAGATAGATAACCACTGGTCATTGATCAAGCAGCGATCCAATCTAGCCATAATTCTTCTATCTCCCATGGAACAGTTCGACCAAGACAGAATATTCCCTATAGATTTCATGTCCAGGATGCCAGCCTTATTAATCATAGAGTTGAAAGAATTTAGCATATGATGGGGAACAGGATTCCCCCCCCCCCCACTTTTTCAGAAGCATGTCGAACACAGTTAAAATCTCCCATTAAAATCCACGGGGCATTGTGAACATAAGACGTTGAGTGGTTTATCACATTATTCCAAAGCATGTCTCTTTCAAGTTGAAGGTTGGAGGCATAAATAGCAGAAAGAAAGAAACTCCGGCCAGATTCCAGATAAGTACAATTCAGATGAATAACTTGATCAGTGATTTGGTTGATATGAAAAGAATATTTCTTATCATTCCCGAGAACCCAAATTCTTCCCTTTGAATAGTTGCTGTTGTGAACCAAACAAGCATCAGCCGAGATTTGCGATTTACCAATATCCACATTGCACTCCTTGATCTTAGTCTCTAGAAGAATAGCAATATCACATTTCATGGAATGGATAATTTTTCCCAGCTCCCTCCTTTTAGAAGTCTTATTTATGACCCTTACATTCAAGCTAATGATCTTCATAAAAAGAGATGTTAGGATTTTAGGCCCGATTCCTGATTTCCTTTGGCTTGTTTTTAGTAGCTTGGGAAGGCAACCCATTTTCTTTTTCCTTTCCATTTCATCCACGACATTTAAATTGGTGAATTTCCTACCATTTGTTCCCACACTGTCAGGAGAAATCACAACAGAATCCTTACCTTTTCCTTCGCTGGCCAATGAGATGGTTATTGGGTCATTGGATTCCCCCGGGCTCGGACAGGTGATCACGTTCTGAGTGCATGTGGGAGGTAAAGTTACCTCCTTCCCCATAATACCACCGCCTTCCTTCTCCCCATGATACGTATCCAGAATAGGCGATGTCGCTGGCTTTTGCATGGTAGGCGTTGCCTTCGATTGCAAGATAACCTTTTTTTATGCTACCACCTTTCCCTCAGTGACTCCTTCCTTTTCACCAATTTGCTTGACCAGCTCACACAAATCCTCCGTTTGCGATCCTTCTAAAGCTGGAGACTTACCCAGAGACACACCAACCTCCCCAATATTCTCATGCGCAATAATCCCTTCCTCCACTATAGACTTATCAAAATCATCTATATCACTCTGTAAACTGGCAAGAATAGAGAATTGATTCTTATTGGTATTTGAAGTTTCTGGTACGATGGGTTTATGGAGGTACCACTCGCGCCATCTTTCTTCCTGTAAACTTGTTGTGTGGAGCTACTGACTTGTTGGATAGCTTTTTGACACTGACCCTGAAAATGACCAAATGTACCACAAGATGCACATCTTCTTGGCTTCCATGAATAAGAGATATTTAGCGAATGCAATGAACCGTCTAACTCCTTGTAAGTAACCGATGAAGGTAGCTCAACTTCTGAAGATACCATAACACAAGCTCTGGCATACGATAACCTTTTTCGTTCGGCAATTAGTCTGTCCATGAAAAGAGGTTCCCCCACTGTGCTGCATAGCTTAGATATGAATTTCTTCGACCACAAATGAACTGGTAAGCTATGAATAGTGACCCAAATAGGAATATTTTTCAGACTTTCCAGCTCCATACGAACATCTTTTGCCCATCTTCTTAATATCATAGGATGCCCCCGAATAGACCAGAAATTCTCCAAGATGCGAGTGACATCTTCCTCACTGTCCAGTTTGCATAGGAAAAAACCATTTTCCAGAAGGTGCAAATCGAATCCTACTACTCCCCACCTGTTCTTGATAAAAGAAGAAAGAGGCGTGAAGGAGGTTTTTAGATCAACAACATACCCCACAATGGTTCGATCCCAAGCTCCCTTCAGTTATTCCAAGTCCTCAACATCACTGACTGCAATTAGCTTGTCTTTCAAAGTTGCTAGTTCCTTCAAAAATTCTTTTGCATCTTTCCCTCCAAATCCACCGAATAGTTGATCTAAGAATAACTCTCACCATCTTAACCAGAATACCATTCTTAGGAAACTCCAAAGCAATTTCTTTGACTTCATGCAAGAGGCCTTTTTGTGGATTCCTTATCAGATCATATCTTGTTAAGATTTGTTTCCAAATCCAATTCGAATATGTGCATTCAAAGAAGAGGTGATCAGTTGTCTCCCTATCCTTGAGGCATAAAACACATCTATTGGCTAAAGCATAACACTTCCTTTGTAAATTGTCCAATGTTGGAAGTTTATTGTGGAAAGCTTGCCAAGTACAAAGAGAAAATTTCTGAACCGTTGGCCTTTCCCAAACCCAAGTGCTTTGATTCCATGCGCTAGCCTTCGATCTTATTTGATTCCAAGCTGAATTGATTGAAAATTTTCCATTGTCATACTTCCACTTTACCCCATCAACACCATTATTAGAAATTGGAATTGCTGCAATTTGAGGCCATAAGGAAAACATGTCAATAGAAATTGGATTAGGAAGCTTCCATTCTCCATTTTGGATATAGTGTGAAATCTGCAAATCTTTAGGGGCGCCCAAGTCCTGTCTTATCCTATCACCATAAAGCTGATAGATGCTTTTCCCATTTATCCAAGGGTCATACCACATGTTTATGCCATTACCTGTGGAGATAACATATGAGAAGTGATTCATCAACCAGCATCTTGCCTTGAGAATTCCTTTTACAGCTGTTGAATAGTAAGGTTTTATATCCATACTCCAAATTGATTTGTTGCTGAAGTACTTGTCTTTAATCCAATTGATCTAGAGACAGTGTTTACCTTTGATCAGATCCCACAAATGTTTTATCAAGCAAGCCTTGTTCCATTCCTACAAGTTCTTTAGAGTTAGCCCTCCTTCTTCTTTGGGTTTGCAAATTGCATTCCAATTCACCATATGCAAGGATCGCCCTTCTTGAGTTCCTCCCCAAAAGAATCTGCTAAGAATGCCATCTATTTCATGAATGAAACCAATTGGTAATAAGAAAGCATTTGCCCAATATAAAGAATATGATTGCAGCACAGAGCGGATCAATTCCAACCTTCCTGCTTTTGATAGTAATCTACTTTTCCAAGAATTGATTCTTCTTTTGATCTTGTCAATGATTGGGCAGCAATGATTTTTCTTAATGCTATTAGAGAAAAGAGGAAGGCCCAAATAAGTGACAGGTAGAAGTCCTTCAGCCACCCCAAGAGTGCTTGTAATGGTGTTCTTGTCTTGAATACCAGCCCCCATATAAACTTTGCACTTATCTTGATTTAATTGCAGACCTGATAAAGCACCAAATCTTCTGAGAATTTCAGCCAAATTTTGAATAGATGCACAATCATTTTAGACAAAGATTAGCAAGTCATCAGCAAAAATAATATGGGAAACATGAGTGTTTCCGGCTGTAGGAACTTTAAGCATGCCATCGGCCACTGCCTTCTCTATCACTGCAGTCTATGGTTCTAATAATGCTTCTAAGAGAAGAAATCTGTGGTCTGACATTAATAGCATCTCTTCCTCCTTAAATGGTTTTCCCTGGCTGATCTCTGGGGACTTCAACACTGTTAGATTCCCTCATGAGAAAGTGGGAGGAAGAGAAGTGCCCGAATCTTTACTTTCTGAATTCAATGATTGCATTTCCATTTCTGCTCTAATGGATATGAAGTCCGTGGGTAACTGGCTCTCGTGGAATAATAGAGGTGACAGTCATTGGTTAATTATGGCAAGACTTGATAGATCCTTGATTAACCATGAATGGATGTGTAGATTTGCGAACTCTTTACTGGAATATGGGCCTCAATTATCCTCGGACCATTCCATCATGTACATATCTTCAGATCAGCCTGCTCCCCAGAGTCATAAACCTTTTAGATACTTCAACATGTGGAGTACTCACTCTGACTTTCTTGATGTGGTTCGCTCTGCCTGGGAAATTCCTATAAGGGGGACTCCTCAGTATTGTATGTGTCAAAAACTTAAAGCTTGCAAAGAAGCTCTTAAAACCTGGAACAAGAATATCTTTGGCAAGGTTCAATACGGTCTGATCAAGTGAAAAAAAGATCTTGTGGATATACAATCTGAGATGCAAATCAATCCTTTTGATACCCATCTGATCAGCAAGGAAAAGGAGGCCTGTAACAGGTACTTACATGCTATGCATTGTAAAGAGAGCCTCATTAGACAGAAATTGAGGGAGAATTGGTTAACTCTGGGTGACTCTAATACGAAATTTTTCTATGCTTCAATAGCTTCTAGAAGAGCCAGAAACACCATCAAAAAGTGTAAGGACAGCAAAGGAAACCTCATTGAAGATTTGCGGCAGGTTCAAGATCATACCATAGAATTTTACCAGTCTCTTTTGAATCAGCAGCAGCACTCTCCTAGCACTCCAATTGAGTCCATCAAGCAACTTAATGTGGAAGACATTGCTCTCCTAAGCAATCTGATAACAGATGATGAAATTAGGAATGTGGTCTTTAATTCCCCTAAGAACAAGAGCCCGGGACCAGATGGATTTCAAGCAGAGTTCTACCAGGTTACTTGGCACATCACTGGCCCAGATGTTATCAAGGCTTGCCAGCATTTTCTCTCTTCTCGCCAACTCCACCGTCAAATCAACTGTACCTTCATTGCTTTGATTCCCAAGAACGAAAGGGCTGATTGCGGGCAGCCAACTTAGTTTCTTTGAGCCGGGACTCTCTCTCTCTAGCTTTCTAGAGAGAGAAGCACTGGGGTTTTTGGTGGTTATCTCGAAAGGCTTGTGGGGTTTGCCTCTAGGGGGCGCATGGAGGTCCTTCCTCCGAGCGCCTCCAATGGCACTGCGATTACCGCAGGGAGAACTACAGTTAGTGTTCCCCCACAAGGTGATCCCCCAACGATCAGAGGTCGTCTTCCAGAGCGCGGGGATAAACGAACAGGAAGATCTCGTTCTAGAGTCTCCTTGGTTCGTAGTCCATGGGCATCCTTGTTTGGAGGAGCCAGAGGAGAAGGCATTTCATCCCAACAAGGTGTCTTAGAGTTCATTCAGCCAGCATGCATTGAGGAAAAGAAGTATGCCGTGTTCGAAGGGGACGATGCAAGGGAACTCAAGGAATCTTGGAGGTTTGCCATCATGGGCTACTGCATAGGTATGAAGCCGATTTACTCAGCCCTCCTCTCATATATTCGCAACTTCTGGCATCCTAAGGGTGATGTAGAACTGCTCATGCGGGAAGGAGGCTTCTTGCTCGTGGTGTTCAACCAGGAAGAAGACTTGAATACAGTTCTTGATGGATTTTGGTGTATTCGTGGTCACACTTTGGTTCTTCGAAGATGGACTCCAGAACTCCAGATGGAAAAGGAGTCTCTCAGTAATCTTCCAGTCTGGGTGCATTTTCTGGGGCTCCCTCTCCGGTGGTGGACTGCTCGTGGGCTGAGCAAACTCGGCAGTCTTCTGGGGCATTCGTTGCACATGGACACTCTGACTGCTAAAAGGAAGAGATTGCACTTCGCGAGGGTGTGCATTTTGATCGACGTGGAAGCTTCGTTCCCTTCTGAACTCTCAATAATGAATGAAGACGGTTCAACTAAAGAGGTGGTTGTCGAGTATGAATGGAAGCCGGTGATTTGCAAGGAGTGTAATTCCTTCGGGCATGGTGGAGGTGAATGCAAAACGGGGCTCAAACCTCCAAGGAAGGAATGGCGACTGAAGTCCCAACGTTCAAATTTGCATGCCGCTGGTGATATGCATACAGTCGGTGATGAGTCTTCACAACGTGACCTCCAGTCGACCATGCACATGCAGCAGGGTACGTTGGCGCGGGGAGAGGATGTGGACACTTTGGGCATGGAAGGTTTGCAGAGAAGGGAAGGTTGCACGTCCCAAGGCACCATCCTCATGCGGAGCCCTCAGCAAGATTGGCAAGAGATCTAGAAAAGAAGGCAACTGCATTCCAATGGGCAATCGGCGGGGATCCCTGTTGTCATGATATCCGAAGATAGAGTGGAGACAGATTCTTCTCAAGATACTGCCGCCATTACTTCGCGCAAGAATACTATTTTGGATAGTATGGGATCCACTACGATTGAAGGAAGCAACATGGCGTGTTATAGTTCTTCGGGGACATTTGCTTCAGATGTTCGCATGCAGGGTCTGCAAGGCAAGGAGATATCCTCTCATAATGGCAGGGATCCCATGCAAGATTCTAGTGGCCCAGACCATCCTGAGATCTGTTCCAAAGATGGGAAGGCTGATAGCTGTAAGAAGACACCTACCCAACGTAACACCGATTCCATGCAACCCAACGTAATGGAAGGAAGCCACACTACCCAAAGCAATCATATCTAAATTGGATGCGGTAGCACTTCTCAGAAAATCTCTCTTCCGAAGGATGGGTTTGGCAGGGACGATGTGGCAAAAGGAGGGAACAAGCATGGCTTTGAAGGAAGGAATAGCGCCAC
Source organism: Colocasia esculenta (assembly GCA_014218235.1). Lineage (NCBI taxonomy): Eukaryota > Viridiplantae > Streptophyta > Magnoliopsida > Alismatales > Araceae > Colocasia > Colocasia esculenta. The sequence continues at coordinate 47,504,441 of CM024764.1, read as the reverse complement.
CTCAACAAGCTTGGACAAAGAAGGAAACAACCCATCGCTTCAAGGCAACCAAGGTGGAGCTTCTATTCAAGGTATTGTAAAGTTCAAAAACTTACAATCTGTGGATGAGATGGACCGAATTAATTCCAAGGGTGGGAAGGCAAGGGGAAAAACTGGTAAACAGTTTTAGCTGGTTCGCTTTTCTCTTGTTCTGTAATTATGAAGATAATAACATGGAATGTTAGGGGTATAAATAAGCATGGGAAATGCAGGGAGTTAAATAGGATTATTCGATCTTATGCATGTGAAATAGCCATTATTGTTGAAACAAAAATAAAACCTACTCATGTAGCTGTTAGAAAGAATTCTATTTGGCCACAAGCCAACCTCTTAACTAATGACTCAGCTCATTCTTATGGTCGAATTTGGATTCTTTGGGACCCCAACCTTATGGAAATTGACCTGTTGTCTTATACTAGCCAATTGATTCATGTTAAGGGAGTGGACAAGAACACAAATCAAGAGTTTTATATCACTACAGTTTATGGTTCAAATAATGCTTCTGAGAGAAGTCACCTGTGGACTAATATTCATAACATCTCTTCCTCCTCTAATGGTTTTCCCTGGCTGATCTCTGGAGACTTTAACACTGTTAGATTCCCTCATGAGAAAGTGGGAGGAAGAGAAATACCTGATTCTATTCTATCTGATTTCAATGATTGTATTTCCACTTCTGCTTTGATGGATATGAAGTCTGTGGGTAACTGGCTCTCTTGGAATAATAGAGGTGATAGTCATCGGAGAATTATGGCAAGATTGGATAGATCCTTGATTAATCAAGAATGGCTGTGCAGATTTGTGGATTCTTTACTGGAGTATGGCCCTCAATACTCCTCTGACCACTCCATCATGTACATATCTTCGGATCAGCCTGCCCCTCAGAGTCGTAAACCTTTTCGATACTTCAACATGTGGAGTACTCACTCCGACTTTCTTGATGTGGTTCGCTCTGCTTGGGAAATTCCTATAAGAGGGACTCCACAGTATTGTTTGTGCCAAAAACTCAAAGCTTGCAAGGAAGCTCTTAAAACTTGGAACAAGAACAAATTTGGCAAGGTTCAAGACGGTTTGCTCAAGTGCAAGAAAGAGCTTGCGGATATCCAAGCTGAGATACAAATCAATCCTTTTGATACTAATCTGATTAGTAAGGAAAAGGAAGCCCGTAACAGATACTTACATGCCATGCATTGTGAAGAGAGTCTCATTAGACAGAAATCAAGAGAAAATTGGTTAACTCTGGGAGACTCAAATACGAAATTCTTCTACGCTTCAATTGCTTCTAGAAGAGCCAGAAACACCATCAAAAAGTGTAAGGACAGTACAGGGAACCTTATTGATGACTTGTTGCAGGTTCAAGATCATACAATTCAATTTTACCAGTCCCTTTTGAATCAGCAGCAGCACTCTCCTAGCACTCCCATTGAGCCAATCAAGAAGCTTAAAGAGGAGGATATTGCTCTCCTAAACAATCCGATAACTGATGATGAAATTAGGAATGTGGTCTTCAATTCCTCTAAGAATAAGAGCCCTGGCCCAGTTGGATTTCCACCAGAGTTCTACCAAGTTACTTGGCACATCACTAGCCCTAATGTTACCAAGGCCTGTCAGCATTTTTTCTATTCTGGCCAACTCCACCGTCAAATCAACTGTACCTTCATTGCTTTAATTCCTAAGAATGAAAGAGATGATTGCATGGAGAATTACAGACCGATTTCCCTTTGCAACTTTCTTTACAAAATCATATCCAAAGTGATGGCTGACAGGATGCAGAAGGTCATGGGAAATATCATTAGTCTCAATCAGGCCGCTTTCATATCTCATCTCATCAACGGGTTCCTCTCTCTCTCTCTAGCTTTCTAGAGAGAGAAGCTCTGAGGGTGTGAGTCTTGCTGTTCGCCGGGTTCCCCCTCCCCGGCGGTGGGGAGGGGACCTCGATGCTTGGCTCTTCCCTGGCAGTGGGCTCTATGCTGTGAGGCATCAATGGAGGTACCGGTCGTGAGGGTTGCACCAGAAGTGCTTCCAGATATTGAACTCCACAGGAGTAACCGTGAATGCCGCGAGAGATCCAGCCCATGGGCAAGGATCCTCATCAGGTGTTCCTACTCACTTGCCTCCTCGACGGAGTCCATCTCGTGCTTCCTCTCGTGCCCGGTTTCATTCTAGGGGGCATTCGCTCTCTAGACCTCCGGTGAATGTGGTTTCTTCCTCGAAGAAAGCTTGGAATGAACTTTTCATTGGTTCCTCATCAACGCCAAGCACGGGTCTACGTCTGGATTTTATAGAGCCTATCTTGCATGAAGATAGGCCGGTGGCTTCCTTCTGCCTTGAAGACCCACAGGAACTAGCATGTTCTTGGTGATTGCTGTTGTGGGTTACATCGTCTGTATCAAAACAACTTTCACTCCTCTTAAGAACTTCATAGAGAAGCAATGGGCACCAAGAGGTAATTTTGAACTGCATATGCGCCTAGGTGGTTTTTTTGTATGTGTCTTTGATCTTGAAGAGGACATGCAGCGGGTTTTGGAGGGATTTTGGCACATAAGAGGTCATCCGTTTATCCTTCATCGTTGGAACCAAGATGTCAAGATGGAGAAGGCGATGCTTTCGTCTATTCCATTGTGGATCTCTTTTCCCAATCTTCCCTTACATCTATGGTCTCATACTCTCTGAGCAAGTTGGGTAGTGTTCTGGGTAAACCTCTTTTCATGGACAAGATGACAGCCTCCAGGAAGCGATTATCCTTTGCTAGGATCTGTGTGCTCATCTCTTCGGAATTTTCATTTCCAAATGAGATAAAGGTGTTGCATTCGTCGGGTGATACAGAAGACATCCAAGTGGAATATGAGTCGAAACCAAAACCATGTTCAGTTTGCTCATCCTTTGGCCATTCGGAGGGAACTTGCTCTACTCCGGCAATTGCAGAGGTTATTCCAAATGTTCGTCAAGCCAGACGGGAATGGAGACCCAAGGCTATTCAAGAAGTTAGTAAAGTGATATCGCCTTCAATCCCTTTAGCAAACAAGTTTGACATTCTTAGTGATATTTCCACTAACGAAGAGTCTGTCATGAAACATTCTACTAAACAGGTTGTCATTGATGTGACTGAGCGTGGGCACGACCAGGAGGAGAGTTCCATTCAGTGAAGCTTGGTGGCTAATGGCATGCAACCTGCTATTGCTATTGGTGTAAAACCAGCTTCATTAGAAAGTTTGATTAGCAGCAATCCGGTTGCCACTAGTGAGACTGTGAAATCTGGAACTGCTGATAGCCTTAACCCTTCCCATGCAGATCTATCCATTTCTCACGTAAACATATCCCATGCAGATATTCCAGAATCCATGGATGATATGTTTTTAGCTGCTAAACCGGGAACTAATGCAACACCGACCTCATCTATTCAAGGGAAGGCCATTGCTCATGCAGTGCCTATCGATTCTACGGTGACCATTCTTGGTGTAAAATCGGGACCCTCTTATATATCTGGCATTTCCTGCATTAGCAAGAAAAATATTCTCCCTGCTCATCATACAGATTCTACGGGTATCAAGTCCATTTCTGGAGAACATACTATCCATGAAGATTCTATTGCTTCTACGGTGACCATGGCTCTAGGTGTAAAACCGGGGGCAACTTCTTTATCTGGGAAGGTTATTACTCATGCTCAGCCTACAGGTCCCACGGTGTACACGTCTCTTGGTGTAAAATCGGGACCTAAAGATACTCCAGGCATCTCCATTTTCAGTAAGAAGAATTTCCATACTATTGATCTCATTGATCCTACGGTGACCATGGGTATAAATCCAGGATCTACTTTTGATTCGTCTGAAGGAAGCAGGAAGGTGGCCTTACCTCTTTTGCAGAAGAAGGATATGCACAAAGATCATGAATCTTCTGAAGACTGGACTTCTATTTCCAAAGGTACCATTGCTTATTCAAATAACTGTGATCTCTCATCAGACTCTCCGATCCATTCAGATACTTGTTCTGATACTTCAAAGTTGAAGGATGTGGATAAGATGAATGTGGTAGGCCGGAATAAGTCAAGGCCAAGGGGTACGTCACATAAATAGATTCAATGAATATTGTTTCCTGGAATGTTAGGGGTATGAACAACAGATCTAAGAAAGTGGCGACTAAGAAGGAGATTGATCATTATAAAAGTGATATTACTATTCTCTGTGAAACCAAAATTAAAGAGTCAAATCTGGAGCAGGTTAAGAAGATGTTTGGTCCTCATGTCAGTTTCATGAATAACTATAATAGCTCCCCGGGTGGTAGACTGTGGATAATTTGGAAGCATGATCTTTTCTCCTTAATTCTTCTGGGTGAGAGTCCGCAATATATTCATGTGATCTGTACCAATAAGAATACTTCAGAAACCTTTATGTTAACTGCAGTCTATGGGTCGAATTCTGCGGGGGAAAGATAGTTACTTTGGAAGGACCTTTATACTATTTCTCATTCTATTTCTCAACCATGGCTTATTATGGGGGATTTAAATACTGTTCGGTATCCTTATGAGAAGAAGGGTGGCCGCACTGTTATGCCCAGAAATTTGACTAAATTCTAAAGATTTATAGATGAAGCAAAGCTGCTTGATATGCCTCATAGTGGGAACTTTCTCTCTTGGTGCAACAGGAAAAGTGGTAGTCAGTGTATTCTTGCTCGGCTAGATAGAGCTCTGGTCAACTCCTATTGGACCAATATTTACGAAGATGGGATTCTTGCTTATGAGAATATGACTGTCTCTGATCATTCTTTGCTCATTGTGAGAACTAGTGACACTAGAAGGGTTTCTAAGCCAAGACCTTTTAAATTCTTCAAGATGTGGACTTCTCATCCTACTTTTCATACTCTTGTGCAAACAGCCTGGAACAAGCAAGTAAATGGAACGCCTATGTATCAAGTTTGTCAGAAACTTAAAGTTGTTAAGCATGCTTTGAGAGAGTGGAACAAAACAGTTTTTGGTTCGGTTCAGTCCAATACTTCTAAAGCTAGGGATGAACTCATTCATTACCAGAAAATCCTAGAAGATGATCCAGATAATGCCACGATTCAAGATAAGGAAAATATGTGTCAAAATGCATACCTTCAAGCTCTTGAGACTGAGGAGATGTTTGCAAAACAGAAATCTAAGCAACAATGGCTGTCACTTGGAGATTCGAATACCAAGTTCTTTTATTCTGCTATCAAAGCTCGTCGGGTTCACAATTCTATCAAAAGCTGCAAAAATTCAGATGGAACTGTTCTGTATGGAGAAGATGAGATTAGATCTCATGCTCTTTCCTTCTACCATTCTTTGCTTAATAAAAATCATGATAAGGTGCTTCCCAATTTTGAGGTTCGGGCTACTCTTAATGAGACAGAGATTAACACTATCATGCAGCCATTTAACAAAGATGAGATCCGTCAGGTTGTTTTTGACTGTCCCTGGGACAAAAGTCCTGGGCCGGATGGGTTTACTATGGAGTTCTTTACCTCCACTTGGGATATTGTTGGCGATCTGGTTACTAGTGCTATTCTTTCTTTTTTCCAAGAGGGAAGTTGGGAAAAGCAAATCAATTCAACTTTCATAGCGCTCATTCCGAAGAAGCCAATGCTGATTCACTTGATCAATTCCGGCCTATCTCTCTTTGCAACTTTATATATAAGGAGATCACTAAACTCATGGCTAACCGGATGCAACTTGTTCTCCCTTCCATTATCAGCCAGAATCAGGTAGCTTTCATTCGTGGTAGAAACATTCAAAGTAATATTCTTCTTGCTAATGACCTGGCAAAAGATTTACATTGCAAAAGTAAAGGTACTCGTATCTGTTTAAAAGCTGATCTCTGCAAAGCTTTCGACTCAGTCTCTTGGGATTTTATCTACTATATGATGACAAAAATGAAGTTCCCTCCTCTGTGGATTGCTTGGATCAGAAGTTGCCTGGAGTCCTCTCGTTTTTCTGTTCTTGTTAATGGCAGTCTGCATGGTTTCTTTAAGAGCTCAAATGGTATTCGTCAAGGTGACCCCTTATCTCCTTATCTTTTTACTATTGTTATGGAAGGGTTCACGTGCCTCCTGGAAACTGCTGTCCAGCAAAAACTGGTTAAAGTTCCTACTGCGGGATCTATGGCTATCTCTCACTTTGTGTTTGTTGATGATCTCATTATCTTTTTCAAAGATGATGTTTTTTCCGCCAACACTATCCATCATATTCTTGAGGAATTCTACACCTACTCTGGTCTCCAGCTCAATACTAACAAGAGCAGATTATATTTAGGAGGTCATGTGAAGAATAAAAAGGCTATCCTTGATGCTTTTAAAGTTTCCGTTGGCACGCTTCCTACCACTTATTTGGGGCTTCCTCTTGTTAGTTCCTCCCTTAAAAGAGCTCACTGTCAACCGATTATTGAGAAGATCAAAAGTAGAATGGAGACCTGGCGTACTCACCTTCTTTCTAGAGCTGGATGATTGGAGCTCATCAAATCGGTTCTTTCTTCCTTTTCTATTTATCAGTCAGTTTCCTTCATCCTTCCAGCAACTACCATCCAAGAGATTGAAAGAATTCTTTCCAACTTCTATTGGAATGGGCTATCTTTACATCGCTCACCTCACATGGTTAGTTGGAGGGCCATTTCTACCCCGAAATCTGAAGGTGGTCTTGGCATTCGGAGACTAAAGGACTGGAATCTTGCTTGTGCAACTAAGAACCTTTGGGACATCCTTCAGAAGAAAAACTCACTCTGGGTTCAATGGGCGCAACAGAAGTATTTGAAGAGAGATTCTATATGGTGCGTCAATCAAAAATCATATCACTCTACGGCTTGGAAGGGCATTCTAAAGCAGCGCACTTGGATTCTTCAGCACATAACGTATAAAGTGGGCTATGATAGTTCCTTTAATTTCTTCTATGATCCGTGGATTAAAGGTAAAAGTATTTTTATGCTTAGTGGTGATCGGGTAAGACAGCATCTCGGCATGCATTCTGGCATTTTAGTCTCTTCCTTCATCACTGACGGTCAGTGGCACCTTCCTCCTCTTACTGCTATTGAGATGTTTGACATTTGGCCTGACATTACTAATACTGCAATCCATAGTACTGATGACATCTGCTGGAATTATGGTAAGTTTAGTGTTAAAAGTGCTTGGAATATGATAAGAGAAAAAAAACAGAAAGTTGGTTGGGACAGATGGGTTTGGAAAGGCCCTACTGTGCAGAAATTCTCTATCACCTGTTGGCAGGCTATCATGCACAAGCTCCCTACAATCTCTAATCTGAAGAAGAGAGGCTTCCAGATTCCTAGCAGATGTGTACTTTGCTACAATTCTGAAGAGAGTGAAGATCATATTTTCTTTAAGTGCCCTTACACCATTTCGGTTTGGAGGGAGATGCTGCACCGTTTAAATGTTAACCGCCTTCTTCGCCTGACTATTAGGGAGGAGATGCATGCTTTGAGAACGAGCTTCAAAACTGATGGATTTGGAACTTCTTTAGCCCGTCTTCTTTTTAGAGCTACCATTTGGTGGATTTGGCGTGAGAGATGCAATAGAACTTTCGAGGATACAAGAACTTCTTATATGCACACAGTTCTCTCCATAATAAATGATGTTAGAAGCTGTTTGGAGGCTTTGCCTCACACGGAAATCATTTCTGGTCGGTCTAGAATTCTTTGTATGAGATTTAATATCAACCTCAATAACACATTGTAGTCACTGGCATGTGGTGTCACAATGTTTCTTTCTTATGTGTTCTGGAGGATGTCAGCGATCTGTGGTGTTATCCTCATTGCAGCTAGCTTTTTGTAATCTTCATCATTATTAATTTATTCATTTCCTTGGTTGACTGACCAAAAAAAAAAATCAGGCCGCTTTCATTAAAGGGAGAAGCATTCATCACAATGTCCTCTTAGCTAATGACTCGGCAAAAGACATGCACTCCACTAGCAAAGGAAATAAAATCATCTTCAAGGCTGACTTACGGAAGGCTTTTGACTCCGTCAACAGATCCTTTATTTATCACCTGATGAATAGCATGAAATTCCCTACCACCTTTGTTCAGTGGATTAAGAATTGCCTTGAGACTCCAAAATTTTCTATTTTGTTTAATGGCTCTCCCATTGGGTTCTTCAGTAGTTGCAACAGTATTAGACAAGGAGACCCCTTTATCTCCTTATCTTTTCACCATTGCTATGGAAGGTCTTACTTGCTTGCTTGAAAGGGCTGTTATGAGTGGTCATCTTAGAGTTCCTTCTGCTGGAACTACTTTTATCTCCCACACTATTTTTGCTGATGATCTGATCATTTTCTTGCAGAATGATTTCCCATCGGTTCAACATCTTGCTACTATTCTCAAAATCTTTGGAGATGTTTCGGGTCTTCACCTCAATCACACTAAGAGTAAAGTCTACATGGGTGCTGGTATCAAGGATAAACAAAGAATTACTGAATGCTTGCAGGTGGAGGAAGGATCTTTTCCTTGTCCTTATCTTGGCCTTCCTCTTATCTCTATGGGAATTAAAAAGAGTCATTGTCAGCCGATTCTTGAAAAGATCCAGATCAGACTGAAGGCTTGGAAAATGAGATTCTTGTCAAAGGCTGGTAGACTTGAACTCATCCGATCTGTGCTGCAGTCCTATGCTATGTATTGGTCAAATGCTTTTCTTCTTCCACCTGGTTTAACTCAGGAGATTGATAAAGTCCTCTGCAATTTCTTTTGGAATGGGCATGGGGATGGTAAAGCAATGCATATGGTAAATTGGGCCAGTATATGTACTCCAAAAGAGGAAGGCGGGTTAACTTTGAGGAAGTTACAGGAGTGGAATAAGGCATGTATGGTTAAGTAGCTCTGGGATGTCTTGCAAAATACTGAGAGCCTTTGGATCAGATGGATTCATAGTAAGTACCTCACTAAAGTTAATATTTGGTTGTGCAAATCCAGATCGTACCATTTTGTTGCTTGGAAGGGGGTTCTTAAAGCTAGGGACTGGATCACTAATCACATCTCCTACACTATCTCCAATGGTAAGAAAACTAGCATGTGGTATGATCCTTGGCTTCATGGGAAAAGTATTCATCAATTATATGGTGATAGAGTTCGGTAGGATCTTGGTGCTCCTAAGGACATTACTGTCTCCCACTTCATTCAAAATAAACATTGGAGTCTTCCTCACCCAACTAGTTCTGATATGTTCACTCTCTGTCCGCAAATCCATGCTATCACTCTTTGTAACAATCGGGAGGATGTCATCAGGTGGAATCATGATAAAGGCAAATTCAGTGCTACTTCAGCTTGGAACCAAATCCGGGGAAAAAATCCTACTTGGCCCCACCATAGTTGGGTATGGGATCGGCCTACTACTCCCAAGCACTCCCTCTGTACCTGGCAGGCTCTTCATAGAAAGCTCCCTACTGTGGACAACCTTCAAAGAAAAGGATATTCCATTGCTAATAGATGTTGTTTGTGCTTCTGCAACAATGAAACTATCGACCATCTTCACTTTGAATGCTCTTACACTCAATGGGTTTGGCAGGAAATTCTTAAGAGGTTTGACTTCAACAGGAAGCCCCATCAAAGTATTCATGTAAAGATTCAAGCTTTAGTGAATGCCTTTCCTCATAAAAGTATCCTTACAAGATTGGTGAAAATTGCTTTTAGATGTACTATCTGGTGGATTTGGAGGGAAAGATGCTTACGGGTTTTTGAAGGCAAGAATAGAGACAAGGTTGGAATTCTCATTGATATCCTTTCTGACTCTAGAAGTCTGCTGGAGAAGCATTTACACAAGAATGGTCTAACTATGAGAGAAAAAGGGGTCCTCAAAAGATTTAATTTCACCTTAATCTAGAATGAGCTCAGTTATTGGTTTGCATTCTTTCTGATATCTGCATGATTAGTATTTTTACTCTTGTTATAACACTAACGGTTCCTTCCAAGCTGCGATCTATTTTCCTATCTTCTTTTTCAGATTGGTGCTGCTAAGGTGAGGATTGAAGTCAAGAACTTTTCATGTCATTCTTATCATAGGCTACGGCTTGTGTAGTCATGATGTTCTTTTTTATTTCTGTCCAAGGGTGGCTTCTGGTGGAGTGAGAACATTGTCTCTTTTTGAGGGATGGTGCACTCTCCCAGAACCCATGAGGATCGTTGGCTATAATCTACAGTCTGTGTAGATATGGCTTTTGTATATTCTCTTTTCATCCAATACAATTTATGTTTACCTACCAAAAAAAGAAAAAACGAAAGAGCTGATTGCATGGAGAATTATAGACCGATTTCCCTTTGCAATTTCCTTTACAAAATCATATCTAAAGTGATGGCTGACAGGATGCAGAAAGTCATGGGCAATATCATTAGAGACCAGGCTGCTTTCATTAAGGGGAGAAGCATTCATCACAATGTCCTCTTAGCTAATCATTTGGCAAAGGACATGCACTCCACTAGCAAAGGAAATAAGATCATCTTCTAGGCTGACTTACGGAAGGCTTTTGATTCTGTCAACAGATCCCTTATCTATCACCTGATGGACCGTATGAAATTTCCTACCACCTTTATTCAGTGGATCAAGAATTGTCTTGAGACTCCAAAATTTTCAATCTTGTTTAATGGCTCTTCTATTGGGTTCTTTAGTAGTAGTAACGGTATCAGACAAGGAGATCCTTTATCTCCATATCTTTTTACCATTGTTATGGAAGATCTTACTTGCTTGCTTGAAAGGGCTGTTATGAGTGGTCTTTTTTTTTGGTCGATCAACCAATGTAAATGAATTAATAATGAAAAAAAGAAAGTATAGAGAGAGGGTATAAGGTTCCAACGAACCTTATAAACAAAAGTAAGAATGAGGATGACACCACAGCCCGGTGACTATCCTCAAGAGGAGAAAGAAGGCAGCGAGACATCACAAGTGGTGTCTACAATGATTTCTTAACATGGATATTGAATCTTTTACATAAAGCATTTGACCGACCAGTAATCCCATGGGAGTATGATATTGATTCCATACGAGATCTCACATCGTGAATGATAAGGAGAGAAGTATGAATTGCAGAGGTGCAAATATCATCAAAGGTTCGACGGCATCTCTCTTTCCAGATCCACCAGATAGTAGCCCGAAACAGAAGACGAGCCAAAGTTGTTCCAAAACCATCAGCTTTGAAACTATGGCGAAGGGATTGAATTTCAGCAAGAATAGAATTCCGAGGAGTTCTACAAATATTCAACTTATGGAGAATGTCACTCCAAACAGAAATAGAATAAGGGCATTGGAAGAATATATGATCTTCGCTTTCTTCAGAGTTGCCACAAAGAATGCATCTGCTAGGTAACTGAAAGCCTCTCTTTCTCAGATTATTGATAGTGGGAAGTTTATGCAAAATGGCTTGCCAACAGGTGAGGGAGAACCAAGGGACAGTTGGACCCTTCCAGATCCAATCGGCCCAGCCCACCTTATGTTATGAGTGGTCATCTTAGAGTTCCTTGTACTGGAATAACTTTTATCTCCCACACCATTTTTGCTGATGATCTCATCATTTTCTTGCATAATGATTTTCCATCGGTTCAACATCTTGCTACTATTCTCAAAAATTTTGGGGATGCATCGGGTCTCCACCTCAATCACACTAAGAGTAAAGTCTACATGGGTGCTAGTCTCAAGAATAAACAAAGAATTACTGAATGCTTGCAGGTGGAGGAGGGATCTTTTCCTTGTCCTTATCTTGGCCTTCCTCTTATCTCTCTGGGAATTAAAAAGAGCCATTGTCAGCCAATTCTTGAAAAGATTCAGATCAGATTGAAGGCATGGAAAACGAGATTCTTGTCTAAGGCTGGTAGACTTGAACTCATCCGATCTGTGCTGTAGTCCTATGCTATGTATTGGTCAAATGCTTTTCTTTTACAATCTGGTTTGACTCAAAATATTGATAAAGTCCTCTGCAATTTCTTTTGGAATGGGCATGGGGAAGGTAAAGCGATGCACATGGTTAATTGGGCCAGCATTTGTACTCCAAAAGAGGAAGGTGGGTTAACTTTGAGAAAGTTACAGGAGTGGAACAAGGCTTGTATGGTTAAGCAGCTCTGGGATGTCTTGCAAAATACTGAGAGCCTTTGGACCAAATGGATTCACAGTAAATATCTCACAAAAACTAATATTTGGTTGTTCAAATTCAGATCGTACCATTCTGCTGCTTGGAAGGGGATTCTTAAAGCTAGGGACTGAATCACTGATCACATCTCCTACACTATCTCCAATGGAAAGACAACTAGTATGTGGTATGATCCTTGGCTTCATGGGAAGAGTATTCATCAAATATATGGTGATAGAGTTCGGCAGGATCTTGGTGCTCCTCAGGACATTACAGTCTCTCAATTTCTTCACAATAGACATTGGAGTCTTCCCCACCCTACTAGTTCAGATATGATCACTCTCTGGCCGCAAATTCATGTTGTCACTCTTTGTAATAATCGGGATGATGAAATTTGGTGGACTCATGACAAAGGCAAATTTAGTGCTACTTCAGCTTGGAACCAAATCCGGGATACAAATCCTAGTTGGCCCCATTATAGATGGGTCTGGGATCAGCCAACTACTCCCAAGTACTCCCTTTGTACCTGGCAGGCTCTTCACAGAAAACTCCCTACTGTGGACAATCTTCAAAGAAAAGGATATTCCCTTGCTAATAGATGTTGTTTGTGCTTCTACAACAATGAAACAATTGATCACCTTTACTTTGGGTGCTCTTACACTCAATGGGTTTGGAAGGAAATTCTTACGAGATTTGACTTCAGCAGGAAGCCTCATCAAAGTATTCATGCCGAGATGCAAGCTTTAGTGAATGCCTTTCCTCCTAAAAGTACTCTTACAAGTTTGGTGAAAATTGCTTTTAGATGTACTATCTGGTGGATTTGGAGGGAGAGATGCTTACGGGTTTTTGAAGGCAAGAATAGAGACAAGGTTGGAATTCTCATTGATATTCTTTCTGACTTTAGAAGTCTGCTGGAGAATCATTTACATAAGGCTGGTCTCACTACGAGAGAAAAAGGGATTCTCACAAGATTTAATTTCACCTTAATCTAGAATGAGCTCGGTTAATTGGTTATGCATTCTTTCTAATATCTGCATGTTTAGTTCTTTCACTCTTGTTTTAACACTAACAGTTCTTTCCAAGCTGCGATCTATCTTCTTATCTCCTTTTTCAGATTGGTGCTGTGTTGCGCCGTATTTCTGGCTAGTTTCTCACGACAGAAACAAAAGAAAAAAAAAAAGAGGGAATAAACGAAACAAATAGGCCCAAAGAAAAGTGCATACGTACAGGAGAAAAGGGGGGTCACTGTCGGAAAGGAACCACGCGCCAGGCGCAGCCGTCGCCGCCACTCGAGGGCCGCGGATGGTCTTCCCGGGGCGCCCCACGGCCGCGAGGCCGCTGCCGCCGCGATGCCGCTGCCGCTGCCGCCGCTTGGCCGCCGTGGCCGCTTGTCCGGGATCCCCGCGGGCCTCCTGTCGCCGTCGCCTGGCCGGCCTCTTGCCGCCGCCGCTCCCCCGCCGCGCTGCAGCTGCCGCTACCGCCCAGCCGCCGCGACACCGCCCGGGCCACCCCGCCGCTGTGCTGCCGCTGCCGCCCAGCCGCCGCGGTGCCGCCCTACCGCTGCCCCGCCTGACTTCCGCCGCCGCCAAGCAAGAGACGAAGAGGAGGGGAGAGGCTGCGCCCCCCCTTCCTGCTCTGTTTCGCACAGAGCAATCCGGGAAGGTGCCCGGCTCAAACAGGGAAAGGGAAAATGTGAAGAAAATGAAAATACGAGGGTTAAATCGCAATAAACCAATGTAAAAATTACGTAAAACCCCCTAATTTAATGAACGGAGCTCCGGGGAGAGCGCCAAACCTTCCGGCCGGGCGTACTTTGCCCAACCACTATAAAAGGAGGGGGGCGCCCCAGGCTAAAGGGGAGGATTTTTGAAGTTTGAAAATCAGAGCAAGGCTCTGGGAAAAGACTGCAAGGCGGTCTGGGAAAGGGTCTGCAAGGCGGCTCTAAAGAGTATCGTGCAAGGCACGATCCAATTTTCTCAAGTTCAAAGCAAGGTCCATTGGACTTCTTCTTATTGGGCCAATTTTCTTATTGGGCCTAGTACTCCTTATTGGGCCGGACTCGTACTGTCACGCAATTAATCAAGATATTTTGTGCTTATTGGGCCAATAATTGACGATTTAACTTGTGTGATTTATTGGGCCCATTGGGCTATTTTTAATTCTCCAATAACACGTTATATGAATTATTTCATGTAATCTTACATTTATTTAAAACATAGCACTACGTAATTTCTTAATCAAAATCAACCAAATTTTCGACCAACGTTAACGAAATATTTTCCAAACATTATTCTTTAATTTTCAATAACATAAAATCAACAAACAAGTTATGTTTCACATCAATTTTAATCCACCTTAAGTTAAACACCTTTTAAATTAAATAAATAAATGAAAATGTTAATTTAATTCACATAATCATAATGTAAATAAATAAATAACGAAAATGGATAAATAAATGAAATTAATAATCCTAAAATACCAAAAAATGAGAAAAATACATTTGAAAAATCAATAAAAATGAAATAAATATCAAAAAATTCTAAAAAAATAAATTGCATGTTTTCAACCATGTTCTCTTTCATGTGTAATTCATTTCATTCAAATGTGAGTCTTATTCTCTTGTTTCTAAGGGTTTGTCTGATGGTTAATCAAGGGTATTCAGCATTCGTGCTGATATAATTAACACTAACCGCGGTTAGTGGGGGAGGTCAAATGAACTAAGCAGGACCATGTCCTTGTAAATAAATAAAAAACCAAATAAATCAAAACCAAAGATAAAAAATAAAAAATTTTAAAAAAAATGTTAAAAAAATAAATCTCACAAAGATGGTGACTCCACTAGGGACCTCCCTTCCCTTCATCTCTCCATCAGACAATACCCTAACAATCAGATGTACTCACATCATACCTTTTATGTGCAGGTCCTGCAATGGCGGCTGCTGCTCACACTTTGGGTGTGTTCTTCGGCCCACTTGTGGTCCAGGACCACACAAGGCACGGCTATCTCACAACACCAACTAGGTTTGGAGATTTCCCTCCAGTGGTGGGGTCTCCATACTTCCTAGGCGTGGTACCGGCCGTACTACATACTGCTGCGAAAGCCCGTGAAGCAAAACAAGGAAAGGAAGAGCCTCATGCTCAGGAGGCTAACTTGATACAGATTTTTACAACTTATGCCATCAACTTCACCAACACTCCAACTACTGGAAAGAACAGAAGACGCAAGTCTAGCAAGAAGCCCACGACTCGTGGCATTTCAAGCTCTGGAAAGACTGCCCGCATTGGCGAGCTCCGGATCCGCCTGGACGGTAGTGAAGCCATGTTGATACCGGAACGGCATGTGGCTACCATTCTGATAAGGAACAAATTCGGCATACTGCCTAAATTGTGGCAGGATAAGCCAAGCTTTAAAGTGAAAGAGATGAAAAGACAATGGGTGAGAACTGAAACCCGGAACCCTAAACCTGGCAAATTTGGCTTTAGGAAATACAAAGCTAATGTTGAAAAAGAGGAAGTATATAACCCGCCTCGGGTTAAACGAGTGTGGGTTACCAAAGAAGAAGCTCAGGAGCTCCAAAGGACAAGGGCTCTGGAATCGCTTATAGGGCGAAAGAATGCAAAAGGGGTCATGAAGTAGGACTCAGCCATGTGGCAGAATTTTAGAGGAAGAAAAGTCCCAGAAAGGCAGAGGGAGCCTTCCCAAGAATCCCGGACTAATGGAGATGTCTTTGACATACCTGACAATCTGCAAAGAGGGTCTAAAAGAAAAGGAGTATACCAAGAAAGAAGACAAGCCAGCCCAGAAATAGGGCAGAATTTTAAGTCTGAAAAATACAAAAGGGATGAGGGTATCCCTAGAATATCAGTGTTCCAACGCTTGGGCGCCAATGTACGCCCTAGGCAAAAGAAAAGAAGAACAGTACAAATCACTGAAGAAGGCATGCGGGTTTACACCTGCTACTCCTCCAATATCAACCTGCCTACAATAGCTGACCAAATAGAAACCCCAAATATGGAGCAACATCCCACGATATCTAATCGCAGAAGGGAGCAAGCTCGAGCCTGGCTCGACCGGGTAAATGTGGAGATGGACTTACCACACCAAAATGAAGAAGGCATAGGGGCTGCCGACATTGCCACCACATCAAATCACCCCTAGATCAGGGTCGACCTGCTGAAAACCCTAATATTAGGGTACCCTCATTGCCAAATCTAGAAATGGCAATGCAAGAAAATCAGAAGCTAAAGGCTATGTTGGAAAGTCTTATGCAACAACTGGGAATGTCGGCGCCACTCCCACCACAACCATCACCACCAATACAGCCTCCACAACAGGCACAACAGATATTGCAACCTCAGCAACTGCAACAAGCAAGCCAGCCAACATTGCCTGCAATGGCACCTCAGCCTGGGAACATGCCACCAAGCACACCTCGGGCAGAATTCACAAATCAAAATTCAAGCCATGAAGAAAATCAAGAGGTGCATGTTGCAGAACAGCGGCATGGGTTGCCACCATTAAATACTACATTTGAAGGAACAATGGTTTCCCAAAGGGCCATGATCGAGCAAATAATTGAAGCAAAATGGCTGAGCAGAACGAGGGTTCCGCCACTTATGATTTGTATAGGGTACCATACCCCGTACATCACCTATTTAAAAAGCTCCCAGCAGAGCACCCAAAGGTCCCAAAATTCTCAAAATTCAATGGGGAGGGATCACCTCATGAGCATATAGCTCATTATATGAGCATCATGGGAGAATTGGCGACTGAGGAATCCTACCTCTTGAGGTATTTCTCGATGTCCCTGACAGGGCCAGCATTTCAATGGTATGCCCGACTGAAACCCAACTCAATAGTGGGTTGGGAAGACATGCAAAGAAAATTCTTTGAGCGGTTCAGGATGACAGAAAGAAGAGTCACCTTAGCAGAACTCATATCTTTAAAGCAAAATAAAAATGAGTCTGCTCTGGACTTCATCAAAAGATGGCGAGACGTGAGCATGAAATGTGCGCAACCCCCAGCACATGAGGATGCAGTGAAACTATGCCAAAGAAGTCTGAAACCAGAAATAAAAGAAAAGCTCCTAGGAGCTAATATCCGGACATTTGAACACCTCAACAATACTGTGGCGGAGATCGAAATCTTCTTCGCAGAAAATCCAACTACAGTGTTTGGAAAAAGCAAGCCACCAAAAGACAAAGGCTTGGGGTCGCGAGAAGTGAATGCTGTGGACTTTTCATCGGCGCTCGGCAAAAAGGGGGGCAAGGGCGAGGCATCCGCTCCCCCAAACACCAAGAAAAAAAAAAAATGTCAACACCTTCGTTGGGTGAGAGACTCAGTGCTCCCTATTCATTTACAAGGGAGCACACCAGAGAATTGCTTGACATATGCCTTCATGAGAGTCTAATTACTCTCCCAGAGCCGAAGCGTCCAGAAGAAGCCACAATGGTAGACAAGCCCAATTATTGCGCATATCACCGCATGTTGGGTCATACTTTAGAAAATTGTTATCTGTTCAAAAATCGGGCAGAAAAGTTGATTCAAGCCGGAATAATTGATATGGCCGAACACCTGGTGAATCCACCCCAACCACATCAGCAACCGAAGCTTACATTCACGGCAAATGTGATTCATGCCGAAGTTCAAGCAGAAGAGGCACAAGTTGAACAGTTGACAAAGCTCCTTGGATTTGCCGCATATCAACAACTGCCAGATGATATGGTAGAAAAGGCCATTCTGGCAACATTCCATGACCAACAGGGAGAAGCGGGCTGGATCCAGGTAAATGCCAAGAAGAGGTCAGTCCCTAAAAAGTCTCAAAGAAAGCAACAGCCTAGCAAGCTATATCCCGGTGGCGCTGCCCCGCCCAATGGGATAGCAAAAGACAAGACTTTGCAAGAGTTGATAGTCTTGCGAAAAAGAATCAGAAATTAAAAAAGGAATGAAAAGAGGAAATTGAAGAAAGAATCAACAGCCTGTGAAACCTCTACAGCAAATGGAGTCAATGGCCCCCTCAAAAGGCTCCAAGGGTTGATTGACGAACTTGAAGAATATCAACAAATGGCACCAACTAAAGCAATCCTTGGAAAATACATACCGTGGGAAGAGCTGGAGCGTAAAATGCGCTTGAAGAAATGGCTCATCGAGCTGCGAGAGCATATGCAAGAACATGGGGACGCCCTCCCCTCTGTCGGTGAAAATGAAATGTTTTGGGGAGCTGACTGTACCGTCGAAGACTTGGTCAAAAAAGTGCAGCCATTTTCGTGCAATATGACTTATGTGTTCAACTCTCAACCAGGGGAACAATCCAAATCAGGGATCTGCTGTGTACCCCCTGAAGCCAGAAAGCCATTCAAAACTTACCAAAGAAACAAGCCACCCCAGAAGGTCATATACTTCAGAGGGGAAAAGTCAGGGGCCGTCCCCGTACCTCAAACTAAGGGTGATGAATATATCTTCCCGTCATCCGATGAAGAGGAGGAAGATCTTGTTGTTGAAGATGATATGCCAATTCCCACAATGACAGCAAATGAAGGACCCTCTCAGGTGTCAACTAAAGAGAGGATAGAGGAGTTGGTACCCCTCGTAACTGAGAAGCTTTCTCTGGAAAAAGAACGGGAGAAGGGATAGGTGGCCACGGCACGATTCCCCTCCCATCACAAGTACCCAAAAGTTTGGCAAAAGTAATGCCCCCTTTTGAAAAATCCAAGGATAGGGCTAGTCGAAAGGTTCTGCAAGCACTAGGGAGGTTCCCGACCAACCTTAGTATTTGGGATGCCTTAGCACTGAGCAAAGAGTTGCGCGAAGCATTTGTTGCGGCGTTGCAGGAACCAGAAATCTATGAAGCCCATGTGGCAGAAATGAAAGAAGAAATGTATGAAACATTGACAGCCTCTGTGACCTTCACAGAAGATGATATGCTGTTACCCTCTTCCTGTCACAACAGACCTCTATACATGAGGGGGCAAGTAAATGGGCGAGAGCTGGACCGCATTCTAGTCGATGCAGGTTCCGCAGTAAACATTATCCCGCTAAAAACATTTCACAGTCTTTTCCTTACCCCTTATTTACATAAAGTGGAAGGAGTCAAAATAGCAGGGTTCAACCAAGATTCTGAAGAAGCCCTGGGACGTGTGGATGTGGACCTAGCCCTGGGTGACTTTGTACAAAGGTCGTATTTTACGTGGTTGACACTAATACTTCCTTCAAAGCTCTTTTGGGTCGACCATGGTTGCATAAAAATTGGTTGTGCCCTCTACCCTCCATCAATGTTTGAAATACACAAAAGAAGGCGAGCAGCATCGGGTCTTTGTAGACCTAGAACCATTTAAAGTATATGAATGCCACCTGGCTGACGCCAGACTATACTTTGAAGGGGTGACTGATCCCCCTAAGAAGCAAGATAAAGGCAAACAGATTGTGGAGACCTCCTCGAAGAGCAGTGGCAAAATAAGAGTCAATAAAGAAAGGGTGGCAGCGCTCATGCAAATCCAACAGTCGGGGGATGTAAGTCAAAAACCCCTCCAACTTCAAAGACCTATCGTCAGGTTAGAAGCTAACACTGTCAGCCGGTTGATAGAGGCCGGAATACCGCTGCCACAAGATCATACACAAGTGACAGCTGGACATGAAATATATACAGTTGAGCCAATAAAGTTCTTCATAGCTCGCCATAAAGATGGTAGACCGATTGTGTTCTACAAAGGAGAGCCAATACCCAAGCAGCCTCCACAAGATGACTTCGGTCGAAGACACGCCATGTCCGGTCCCAAGAAATGATTGGAGAACTTGAAGATATGCCACAATACATCAAAGATATGTGCCAAAAACAAAATATCCCCCAGACCCAGAATAGTCTGAGGGGTAAAATGTTTCAAGAACTGTGGTGCCCTACAAATGTCAGGGGGCAACCGCCCTTCTCCCACAATGACCGAAGAGGTCTCGGATGGGAGACGCGTGAAGACCCTATGGTGCATTATGCAGTGAACATGGTCAGCATAAACCCTGCCCCCATGAGAATGGGAATTGAAAAGCAAAGGGGGCAGAGCCCCATGGAAGATGAAAATGAAAATGTCCCTTGTCAGGAACAAGAATGGGAAGTGTACATGACTAACACAGATGACGAAGAGGACTTCGTTGATTTAGAGCCTGCGCCCCGAGAATTAGAAGATGGTGGGCAGGCCACTGTGGATGAACTTTTGGAAATAAATCTGGGGGCACCAGACGATCCTCGTCCGGTGTTCATCAGTGCATTGTTAAATGATGAAGAAAGACAAGCATATAAACAATACTCTTAGAGTTCAAAGATTGTTTTGCTTGGTCTTATAAAGAAATGCCGGGTCTGGACCCGTCTGTGGCCGAACATGAATTGGCTATTTTGCCAGAAGCCAAGCCTGTGAAACAAACTCAAAGAAGAATGCATCCAGAGCTGGAAAAGAAAGTTGTGGATGAGGTCAACAAAATTTTGGATGTCGATTTCATCGAAGACTGCATGTATCCAATATGGTTGGCCAATATAGTGCCGGTAAAAAAGAAAAATGGGCAGGTTCGGGTCTGCATTGACTTCCGGGATCTAAACAAAGCATGCCCGAAAGATGACTTCCCTCTGCCCATAACCGAAACAATGGTGGATGTCACCACGGGACATGAAATACTGTCTTTCATGGATGGAAGCTCGGGGTACAACCAAATTCGGATGGCCGACAAAGACAAAAATCACACGGCCTTCCGATCGCCTAAAGGCATATTCAACTACAAAAGAATGCCCTTTGGCCTGAAAAATGCAGGCGCCACCTACCAAAGGGCCATGACCAAGATATTTGATGAAATGCTCCATAACTTGGTCGAATGCTATGTGGACGACCTGGTCGTCAAGTCGGAAAAGAAAGAAAATCATGTAGAAGACTTGCGCAGGGTCTTCAAAGGCTCCGCCAATACAAGCTGAAAATGAACCCTATGAAATGTGCCTTCGGCGTGTCAAGTGGAAAATTTCTCGGGTTCATTGTTCGCTACCGGGGCATTGAAATAGATCCCGATAAAATCAAGGCCATTAGGGAATTGCCTTCCCCTAAGACACTCACCGAGCTACGCTCCCTCCAGGGTCGTTTGGCTTACATCAGAAGATTCATATCCAACTTGTCAGGAAGATGCCAACCTTTCTGTAAATTGACAAAGAAAGGAGCCCCATTTATTTGGGATGAAGAATGTCAAAACGCCTTGAACAAAATCAAAGAATATCTCCTCAGCCCGCCCGTGCTGGGGGCACCCATTAAGGGGAAACCTCTAATTCTATACATTGCGGCTATGGATGCTTCACTGGGGGCATTACTTGCTCAAGAAAATGAAGAAGGCAAGGAACAACCCTCTATTATCTCAGTCGGATGCTAGTCGGACCAGAGCACCGATATGCACCAATGGAAAAGTTATGCTTGGCATTGGTTTTTGCCGTTAAAAAGTTAAGGCATTATTTGCTGGCGCACAAAGTTCAACTCATCTCTAGATGTGATCCTCTCAAGTTCTTACTCAAGCATCCGGTCCTGTCAGGGAGGCTGGGAAAATGGGCACTATTGCTTATGGAGTTTGATATCTCCTTTGTGCCACAAAAAGCAATTAAAGGACAGGGAATGGCAGAGTTCTTGGCCGCCCATCCGGTGCCAGAAAACTCCCCCCTAAATACGGAATTGGTTGACGAGGAGGTGCTCCCATCTCTAGAAACTTATGAAGCCCAAGCAGCACAAATTGAATACTGGCAGCTATACTTTGATGGGGCCGCGCGAGCTTCTCTGAAGGCTGATGGCACATCGACAAATGTGGCAGGGGCAGGAATTGTCTTGGTAACCCCGGAAAAAGGGATATTGCACTATTCATGTGCTCTTATGGAATCCCTCACAAATAATGAAGCAGAATATGAAGCCCTCATAGTTGGCCTGGAAATCGCCCTAGAAATGGGCATAAGATGCATTGAAGTGTTTGGCGATTCACTGTTAGTCGTCAGACAAATGTTGGGCATTTTTGAAGTCCGAAAAGAAGAATTGAAAGCCTACTTTGAAGCAGCTACAAGACTCAGCGACAGGTTCTATCACTTCAAAATAGAGCATGTTAGAAGAAGTCAAAATTCACAGGCTGATGCATTGGCCAAGCTCGCATCTGCTCTCAAACTCCCTCCTGAAGGTGAACTGGCGATTACCATAAAAAACAGAAGACTTCTTCCGAGCACCCTAAATCGCCATGATGGTCTGACGACCTTTGAGGCGAATACATTGGAAGAAAATCAAGGCCAAGAAGAAGATGATTGGCGCGTTCCTATCATCAAAATAAAAAATGGTTGGCTACCAGATAAAAGGGGGGAGCGAGTGCAACTGTTGCGAAGAGCTGCTTCTTACAAGCTGATAAATGATACATTATACAAGTTTACACCCGAAAAGGATAAATCCCTACTGTTGAGATGCCTATCTCCGAAAGAAGCCAAGATGATCATGCGGGAGGTACACGCAGGACTGTGCGGAGCCCACCAATCTGGTCCAAAAATGAAAATCAATATACAAAGCAAAGGCTTCTACTGGCCAACAATGTTTGCAGACTGCGAGCGATTCGCTCGAGCCTGCCCCCAATGCCAAGCCTATGGGCCCGTGCCAAGAAAACCACCAAGCAAGCTCCATCCAACAACACCAACATGGCCATTTACTGAATGGGGAATGGACATAGTGGGTCCCCTCCCTACATCATCCAAGGGGTATAAATACATTCTGGCTGCCACAGATTATTTCTCAAGATGGGCTGAGGCTGTAGCTCTAAAAGAAACTACCGGAGAAGCAGTGGCTCGCTTTGTCCGACATCATATCATATATCGGTTCGGTGTTCCGAGTCGGATCATGTCTGACAATGGCACTCCATTCAAAAATCAGACAATAAACAAATTGATAGCAAAATTCCACATCGAATGGAGGACGTCAACGGTCTACTATCCTCAAGCCAACGGGTTAGCCGAAGCCTTCAATAAAACCTTATGCAAGCTCATGGTCAAATTGGTAAATGGTCGAAAACGCGATTGGGACGAAAAGATTCATGAAGCTCTATGGGCCTATCGCACCATCTACAAAACTCCCACAGGATGTTCACCCTTTTCCCTCGTTTATGGGACTGAAGCAGTCATTCCTGTGGAAATTGAGCTCTCATCCTATAGAGTAGCTCTTCATTATGGTCTACCTACTGATGAGGGGACCGAAATAGAAAGACGGCTTGAGGAGTTGTCAAATTTAGAGGGAAAACGCTTGGTCGCATACCAACGTCTTCGAAACTATCAGGCACGGATGTCCCGCGCTATCGACAAGCTAGTGAAAGAAAGAGCTTTTAAAAAGGGAGATTTAGTCATGATCAAACAAAAGGACGTCATGGCCTCTCGACCCAAGAATAAATTCATACCCAATTGGCTCGGTCCATTTGTGATTGATAAAGTATTTGAAGGTGGTGCCTACACGGTAGTCGACCAAGAAGGAAATATGATGTTTCCGCCTCTAAATGGCAGACACATGAAACTGTACCATACCCCTGAGTGTGAGTACGTCTACGCAATGTAACAGGTGGATCCGACTTTGGTACATACTGAAGATATGGAAAAGATCCTGTTACATGATCTCAACAAAAAAAAGAGAAAAGAAAAAAAAAGGGGCTTAAAAACGAGGTGCCCCGGCAGACTCGACTCATTGTTCCTCCAGAATGAATCGGAGATAAAAAGGCCTAAAACCCAGCTGAGGTGAAAATCCGAAAGGGCGCCTCAGGCAAAATCGGGAAACCCCGCTGCATGAAAACCCGAAAGGGCGTGCAGGCAAAAGCAAGAGGGGGCCAGCCATGGTGAAAACCCGAAAGGGCGCCATGACTGGTAATGTGAAAAAAAAAAAAAAACGGGGATACTCTCTCGACCTTTCCTGGAGCGAGATCGAGCTATCCCGCATTCCTTATAAGAGGAAAGACGCAAGAGTTGTCAATGACGAAACAACCCCTAAATTCATTCAAATGAATAATCAAATAAGGGGGCTATAACCGAGACGACGATGATTGTGTCTTTCCGCCTTTATAAGAAATATGGGAAGTTCGAACTCTGCTCGAAGAAAGAGAGAGAGGGAGAACCCAACAAAAAAAAAAGAGGAGATACTCACTTCAAAAAAAAAAGAAAAGAGAGAAAGTCAAATCCTGAGCCTCTTTGGCTAACAAGCCGTCAAGGCCAGTCAAAAAGCTCAAAATCCAGACCTCTTGGCTAACAAGCCGTCCAGGCCAGTCAAGGGTTGAAATCTATGTCTTTTGGCTAACAAGTCGTCAAGACCAGTCAAAAGTCAAATCTCGAGCTTCTTTGGCTAACAAGCCGTCAAGGCCAGTCAAAAAGCTCAAAATCCAGACCTCTTGGCTAACAAGCCGTCCAAGCCAGTCAAGGGTTGAAATCTATGTCTTTTGGCTAACAAGTCGTCAAGACCAGTCAAAAGTCAAATCTCGAGCTTCTTTGGCTAACAAGCTGTCAAGGCCAGTCGAAGAGCTCAAAATCCAGACCTCTTGGCTAACAAGCCGTCCAGGCCAGTCAAAGGTTGAAATCCATGTCTTTTGGCTAACAAGTCGTCAAGACCAGTCAAAAGTCAAATCTCGAGCTTCTTTGGCTAACAAGCCGTCAAGGCCGGTCAAAAGCTCAAAATCCAGACCTCTTGGCTAACAAGCCGTCCAGGCCAGTCAAGGGTTGAAATCTATGTCTTTTGGCTAACAAGTCGTCAAGACCAGTCAAAAGTCAAATCTCGAGCTTCTTTGGCTAACAAGCCGTCAAGGCCAGTCGAAGAGCTCAAAATCCAGACTTCTTGGCTAACAAGCCGTCCAGGCTAGTCAAAGGTTGAAATCCATGTCTTTTGGCTAACAAGTCGTCAAGACCAGTCAAAAGTCAAATCTCGAGCTTCTTTGGCTAACAAGCCGTCAAGGCCGGTCAAAAGCTCAAAATCCAGACCTCTTGGCTAACAAGCCGTCCAGGCCGGTCAAAGGTTGAAATCCATGTCTTTTGGCTAACAAGTCGTCAAGACCAGTCAAAAGTCAAGTCCCGAGCTTCTTTGGCTAACAAGCCGTCAAGGCCAGTCAAAAAGCTCAAAATCCAGACCTCTTGGCTAACAAGCCGTCCAGGCCAGTCAAGGGTTGAAATCTATGTCTTTTGGCTAACAAGTCGTCCAGACCAGTCAAAAGTCAAATCTCGAGCTTCTTTGGCTAACAAGCCGTCGAGGCCAGCCAAAAAGCTCAAAATCCAGACCTCTTGGCTAACAAGCCGTCCAGGCCAGTCAAAGGTTAAAATCTATGTCTTTTGGCTAACAAGTCGACAAGACCGGTCAAGAGTCAAATCATGAGCCCGAGAGGAGCCTCAATCCTCTAAGCACATTTACGGCTCTCAGGGAAGCCTTTAATTCCCTACCGACTATAAACCCAAGCTTCTGGCCAATACACCATCAAGGTTGGCCAACCCAGCGAAAATCCAAATCCAAGTTCTTAGGGCTCTCAGGGAAGCCTTTAATTCCTCACAAAAAAAGGGAGAAAAAAAGAAAAAAAAATAGAATAAATAGGGGCTCAAAAAGGAGGTGCCCCGACAGACTTGGTCTACCACTTCATCGTGATGGATCAAGGGTAAAAAGGTCCTAAACCCAGCTGAGGTGAAAACCCGAAAGGGCGCCTCAGGCAAAAATGGGTAAACCCCTCAACACGAAAACCTGCAAAGGCGTGTCGGAAAAAGCTAAGGGGGGCCAATTGTGGCGAAAACCCGAAGGGGCGCTAGGATTGGTAATGTGAAAAAAAAATTAAAAAAAATAAAGAAAAATCAATTTATAAGTCTGAGGGAGCTTTAATTCCCTCACCCAAAGCACGGCACTGGAGAAGCCTCAATTCTCTGATACAAACATGTTGTGGCCCCGGAGGAGCCCTAATCCTCTGAATCAAACAATTCATGGCTTTTGGGGGAAGCCTTAAAACCCCTGTTATCAACACACATTGTTGGCAAGATGTCAAAAAGTATGATGTATATAGTGAATAAAGGTCTCAATCCCAAGACAGGCCCCTGGGATAGCCCAAGAAGGAGAAAGTAAATAAAAGCCCAGTACATGTACTAATGCAAAAAAAAAAAAAAAAACAAACAAACAAAACAGTGTCTCCCGAGCAAGTCTATGCCTCAGCAGCACTAGCCCTCAAGGAGTCAACCTCGACCTCTAAGGTAGCAATGGCAGCCTGGAGCCTACTCTGTTCCATCTCCAAAGAAGATAGTCTCGCGGCCACGTCTACAGAACGCCGCACGTCCTCAGCAGCTGATTGGTCCAGGTAATGGGCCAGTATACGCAAAAGGGATGCACGAGCTGATTGTTCCTTCTGCGTAGAGAGAAGAGATGCATGCTCGTCCCGCACCAGGGAAATCTGACTAGCAGCACTTATAGCCTCGCCACGAAGGGTGACCAGTCGGGCCTCCAAAATCTCGAGAGTCTGCGAGGATTGCTCCAACCCTATGCATCCAAAGCGCAGAAGTTAAACCCACTTCAAGTAAAGAACAAAAGGAAACATTTAAGAGACAAGCAATAAAGAAGGGACCTGAAACAGCCCAAGATGGGTGTGAAGACACCTCCTCGGTGTCGGAAATACCTCCCATGGCGCTGGAAAGCTGTTGAGTCTCACCCGACAGGGGCTCAGTATTTTCACCATGGTCATCAGGAATCGCACAAGTCTCCAAAGAGCCAGGTTCATTAGCATCCGACGGCTTCTCTACATCTAAAAGAACATGTGTGCAAAAGGCTAAGATCATGACGAAGACTCCTGACAAGCTGGAGATGAAAGAAAATGTATACCTAAAAGGTACCCAGCAGGGCTGGCGGCGGCGTTTGCCTCTGTAGTCACCATTGGGAAGTCTAAAACAGTAAGCAGTGGGGCATCCTGGCCGGTCGTGGCTATGGAATATTAAAAAAAAAAGGGGGGGCTGTTACAAGAAGAGCACGCACCAAAGAGTTTCCAGATGTGATGAGATCCAGAAGAATGTTGTGGATACCTGGTTCAGAACGAAGGGACAAAGGCTGATCAGAAGTCTCCGTATCGTGGCAAGTCATGGGAAGACCCGATAGAGGAGCTGCAACAAAAAAGAAAGACGACAACGTGTGAATGGAAGAGGGAAAATTGGAAGAAAACCCAAAGGCGGGCAGCAAGCACTGAAAGCCAAAATACCTGTGATATGGGGGGAAGTGGCACCAGTTGTGGCCAACCCAACAGTATCTACAATGGCTAAAGGTACCTCTTGGTCTATGGAGGGTGGAGGATCTTGCATCATCTCCATCAAGTCGTCAAAAGGGATGCCTGAAAGAAGATAAAACATGGTCAGATAAGGTGGTGAATAAGTCAGTGACTGGTGTTAAAAAAATAAAGGGAGGGAAGAGTCGGAAATAATAACTTACTAAAGCATGGATTATCAGGGTCCTCCATCGAGGGATCCCAGTCGGGGTCTAAAATCGGGATGTCGGTCACATCCATCTCATAATCCCAGTCATCTATGTTGTCATCCTGGGAAAGCCCTTTGGGAGCAGCTAAGGCTGAGGGTAAAGGCACATCATTCTGATCATTGAACTGAAGGGAGCCCGGTAGTCGCTCTACAGACCCTGCTAAGATCAAAGGAAGAAAAGGACATGAACATGTACATACGTGGAAAGTAACAAGCAATGAAAATAGAGATTAATCGCTAGTCACCAGTCTGCACTGTATCAGGTGAGACCCTAGGCGATGAATGATGAACAGAAAAGGGCAGGCCATCTGCATGAATAAGTATTGATCAAATGAGGTCAAGAAAGACAAATCTGACATATAGGCAAAAAAATCAAGGGAATATGACTACACTTACCCGCGTGCACTGCGCCAACTGAGTCTACGTGCATAGAGATGTGAGGAGAAAAGCTTGCCCCATCTATGGATGGAACAAGATAAATGAGAAAAGCATTCTCTCAGGAAAAAAAGCGCGAAAGGAAGGGTGTAGTCAGTACCTGCGCCACAAGGAGGAGAGCCGACCACCTCAGATGGGGGAGTGGGTGAACTAACGTTGGGCACCGTACGGGTCTCAGGCTGAGCTACACGGCAAGAAGGGCTCACAGTGCCTGAAGGAAAAAGGAAAAAAAATACAGCAAATGGAAAGCTATCAGAAAAGTAGCTGGAGCACAAATGAATATAAATGTTTAAATCCTCACCTGAAGGCAAAACAAACTCAAGTGGCTGCAGAATTACTGTCTGAGGGGAAAGACCCAACTCTAGGGCACCCGAAGATACAGCCGACCACACGTCGCCCAGAGTGCGAGCCCTCGAACTAGAAAAGCCTCGCGGCGAGGCCCAAGAGTGGTGAGAGCACTGCTGAGATAAGCTATCCACTCTTTGGCCGGGTCATCGCTAAAAGTATCTGGAAAGAGTAAAGAATCTGTAGGTGCATCCTGCGGGAGCCCACAGGCATGAACAAAGTCTGACCACCACTCGTAAGAAGAAGCTCGATCCAGGGCAGCTACCCTCGCCCTTCTCTTCGAAGCACTTTTCTTGCGAGGCGGAGGAGTGCCGGCACGCTCAACATCTCCCTCAGCCAAAGGCGCTTCTGCAACTTTTCCCTTGCCTTAAAGGCTTCTATCACCTGGGTAGCTAAACTCGGGAAATGTCTCTTCAAATGTTTCTCTCTGATATGGAAATGTGGGCGATCCAGTCTGCGCAAGTAATCTCTCTCAACATGACGAATGGCAGCAGAGTGCTGAGTGAAATTACCCCTGTGGCAAGCCCACCAATCAGCATACCTCAGTGACATGTGTCCCCGCTGAGAAGGAGGTAAAATCGGAATATCTGTAGAAGGAGGTTCTTGCTGAAATAAATTCCACCACATACGGATTTGCAAGTGAACGGTCCGCTGGCGCAAAGCACGGGTCAACCCTGGAAACTCAAAATCTGAAGGAATCCGCTGATCATAACCGAAATTTCTTGCAAACCTGTGCGGGTAGTAGGGCTCCAGAATGGCAGTCTGACCCCCTCTAAAAGTCAACACCCCAGGGCGGGTACACTGAATCCAGCTCAAACGAAGGCACCTCGCAGAAAAATCGTGCACCACCTGCTGTGTCCATGGGTCAAACCAACCCGGTTGCCCTAAAGATGAGTAATCCGGAAAGGGTCTAAAATCAAGTGAAGAGTGATCAAAGCTCAACTTCCCGGTCGCCCCGACGGGAATAAAACCCAGTGCATCTCGAGCAAGAGAGAGGAGACTGTCACCATCTCCGTCCAGCTGGTCAACAAATCTGAAAATAGTGGGAATAGAAACATCTCTGATAGTCCCTGTTGGCAGGCAACTAGGTAACAAGCAATGTGCCCAGGCGCTGATGTAGTGGGTAGCCATCAATATGGTGCTGTCCCGAGGCTGAGGATGTGAAGATAAAACCCCGAAAGAATGATAAATGCAGGCCAAGGCAGCAGGAGCCAAAGCCAGCTGGCATCCACATGCTAAACGGCAGGCCGGGTAAATGGCCTCCGGGCGTAAAAGAGACTCGTCGCCAAGAGGGACAGCGAAAGAACACAACCAGTAAGCCAAATAGGCAGCCAAGTGCGTGATTTCATCAAGTTTCCATGGGTTCTCTGTCTGGTGCGGAGACTCAAATATATGGGGAAATGCAGGCAGCTCCTCTCGAGGAATCACATACATGTCATGACGGGTCCCCTGTGCTCGTGCAAATTCGTTCACATAACAGAAAGGTCCACTATAGAAATACCTCACCCAAGTGTACAGACTGACTCGCGGGACGGTAGAAGCAGTGCTGGTATCATCGGTGTTATCAGCTAAAGAAGCAGAATGCCATGCCTTGGCCAGATCATGCCAAACTCTCAACAAATATCTATAACAAAATTCCAGCACATACTGACCCTGGCCATCGGTAGAATCTCTGTGAAAATCATCTAAGACGACCTCTTCATAAGGTTCGCCTACAATGGGAAGCCCTGAAATGCGATGGAAAGCCCACAAGTCTATAGCAGTCTCACCCTCCGCAGTGCAAATAGTGTTCCATTGTGAATTATACCGCTCAGCCACAGCCTGTATTAAACCAGTGTAACATGGATATCTGTAAAGTGCCGCAGTCACTGCGTGACGGATACCCACAAGATCAAGCATATGGCGATAATGCTGAATCACATATTGCAACCACTCTGTTGCCCCGGGGCGAGGAACATGTGACCGTCTCACACCCAGCTTATCATACCAGCTAGGTCTCTTGCTCTGCAAAATATCTTGTAAAATGCACTGGCCGCTGTAAAGAGTCTGCTCAGAAGGCTCGTCAGCTAAAGTCAAAAAGACACCAGCCCTGTGGCTAGAAACTGGGGCCCGGCTCCCACCTGCTATCATCCAGGAAGCCGCTCGTAAAGGGCGAGAAATGCTATGTGTACCTGTCAACTGCACATACCTTCCCAACTGTTTCGCTGAAGGTAACTCGTTCAGGCGAATGCCATGCCAAGGGAAAGCTGGATATGCATATAAAAATGAACCCGCCATGCTGTTACGATCAGAAAGAATGGCGCTTTCCAGATCAAGCCTCTGGGCACGAGTCAGGGGGATGGGGCCGTCATCGTCATCACCCGGCCAAGCATAGGAAGACACAAATGCCATAACAGATTCATCCGAGGGAAGATGCTGAGGATAGTCAACGGGGCGCTGAAAGTAGAAATGCCCATCGCAATAGAATACCCAGCCTGGGTCAATGGGCACTGAATCGCCAGATGCCGCGTCAAGGTGCGATAGTGCAATTCGGGCGTAACCCCGATCTAAATCAGAAAGCTTCTCAACTGTCACCAGGGTAGGTTCCATAAAAGGCATCTTCCGACGACAGGCGGGGGGATTCAGCGAGCTGGTGCGAACGGTAGCACGACCACGTCCCCGACCATAAGGACGCCGGCCTCGGCCTCCCCGGAAATCCCGACATGCGTCCATGATAGCCTGAGCATCCACAAAAGCAGAAAGAAAGAAAGAAATATTGTTCCAAGTTGAAAAGCACAAATGTCGTAAGGTCGAATGGCTTGAAGCACATGCGACAACTGTCCGGTGATGTGGCACGGACTACCTGTCGCATGGGGGGCATTTGTTGCGCCGTATTTCTGGCTAGTTTCTCACGACAGGAACAAAAGAAAAAAAAAATGAGGGAATAAACGAAACAAATAGGCCCAAAGAAAAGTGCATACGTACAGGAGAAAAGGGGGGTCACTGCCGGAAAGGAACCACGCGCCAGGCGCAGCCGTCGCCGCCACTCGAGGGCCGCGGATGGTCTTCCCGGGGCGCCCCACGGCCGCGAGGCCGCTGCCGCCGCGATGCCGCTGCCGCTGCCGCCGCTCGGCCGCCGTGGCCGCTTGTCCGGGATCCCCGCGGGCCTCCTGTCGCCGTCGCCTGGCCGGCCTCTTGCCGCCGCCGCTCCCCCGCCGCGCTGCAGCTGCCGCTACCGCCCAGCCGCCGCGACACCGCCCGGGCCACCCCGCCGCTGTGCTGCCGCTGCCGCCCAGCCGCCGCGGTGCCGCCCTGCCGCTGCCCCGCCTGACTTCCGCCGCCGCCAAGCAAGAGACGAAGAGGAGGGGAGAGGCTGCGCCCCCCCTTCCTGCTCTGTTTCGCACAGAGCAATCCGGGAAGGTGCCCGGCTCAAACAGGGAAAGGGAAAATGTGAAGAAAATGAAAATACGAGGGTTAAATCGCAATAAACCAATGTAAAAATTGCGTAAAACCCCCTAATTTAATGAACGGAGCTCCGGGGAGAGCGCCAAACCTTCCGGCCGGGCGTACTTTGCCCAACCACTATAAAAGGAGGGGGGCGCCCCAGGCTAAAGGGGAGGATTTTTGAAGTTTGAAAATCAGAGCAAGGCTCTGGGAAAAGACTGCAAGGCGGTCTGGGAAAGGGTCTGCAAGGCAGCCCTAAAGAGTATCGTGCAAGGCACGATCCAATTTTCTCAAGTTCAAAGCAAGGTCCATTGGACTTCTTCTTATTGGGCCAATTTTCTTATTGGGCCTAGTACTCCTTATTGGGCTGGACTTGTATTGTCACGCAATTAATCAAGATATTTTGTGCTTATTGGGCCAATAATTGACGATTTAACTTGTGTGATTTATTGGGCCCATTGGGCTATTTTAATTCTCCAATAACACGTTATATGAATTATTTCATGTAATCTTACATTTATTTAAAACATAGCACTACGTAATTTCTTAATCAAAATCAACCAAATTTTCGACCAACGTTAACGAAATATTTTCCAAACATTATTCTTTAATTTTCAATAACATAAAATCAACAAACAAGTTATGTTTCACATCAATTTTAATCCACCTTAAGTTAAACACCTTTTAAATTAAATAAATAAATGAAAATGTTGATTTAATTCACATAATCATAATGTAAATAAATAAATAACGAAAATGGATAAATAAATGAAATTAATAATCCTAAAATACCAAAAAATGAGAAAAATACATTTGAAAAATCAATAAAAATGAAATAAATATCAAAAAATTCTAAAAAAATAAATTGCATGTTTTCAACCATGTTCTCTTTCATGTGTAATTCATTTCATTCAAATGTGAGTCTTATTCTCTTGTTTCTAAGGGTTTGCCTGATGGTTAATCAAGGGTATTCAGCCTTTGTGCTGATATAATTAACACTAACCGCGGTTAGTGGGGGAGGTCAAATGAGCTAAGCAGACCATGTCCTTGTAAATAAATAAAAAACCAAATAAATCAAAACCAAAGATAAAAAATAAAAAATTTTAAAAAAATGTTAAAAAAAATAAATCTCACATGCTGCTAATGTGAGGATTGAAGACAAGAGCCTTTCATGTCAATAAAATCATAGGCTACGACTTGTGTAGTCATGATGCTTTAGTCTTTTTATTTCTGTCCAAGGGCGGCTTCTGGTGGAGTGAGAACACTGTTCCTTTTTTAGGGATGGTGCACTCTCCTAGAACCCTTGCGGAGCTTTGGCTATAATCTACAGTCTGTGTAGATATGGCTTTTTGTACATTCTTTCTTCATCCAATACAATTTATGTTTACCTATATAAAAAAAAAGCATCATAAGTCCATATTCTGGCGGTTAATAGTACGTTGGAGTGCTCCTCCCCAGGACCAGACCGGGCCCCTATTGCACAAGCATTAGTCAAATAGACCGAAGTCCCAAGTTGTTCCGAACAAACATATACATATTATGGCCACGGAATTTCAATAACAAGCTCAATGTAATAAGAACATGATCATTCATAGAGTCAAGGCATGACAAAAGCTCGAGAGATCAATTGGGCAACATAACGACGTATCTTATGTTTCATAATTCGTTAATGTCTTGACATGAGGATGATAGATGACAGATCGTACGCGGAACAAGTGCTCTCTATCTCCAGGGTACTTCATGGAATAACCAGCTCGGTCTCTATGAGGGAATCCATAGATTACGGAGACTTACAGAGGTCTTAAGGAAAAGATTAGCGTCTACTAATACATAATGACTGGCAGAGAACTCCCAATTCTCCAAGAAGGGTGTGCTTGATCGTGAAAAGGTGTAAGTGACATGTCACGGATCTTTCCTAACATGTATGCAATTTATGAATAATTAATTGAAATATCGGAAAGCATATAACTAAATAAAACTCTCATGCAAATCATGATACAACTTAACTAACAAGTCTATGCTAATATGTATTCATCCACACATTCATAGCATATTCTTATCATTTCAATTTCATAACAAGTTAGATCACAAGATAATAATCAATGAACATTAGAATCATATTCATGTCATTACCATTTTCAAGTTGATTGATTATTTTTAGGCCAATGCACACTATGTAACAGTATGTAACATGTTTACATACCAAGAAAACTGACATGCTAACTGACTGACTAAAAAGTACAATCTCGGGTCGCTCTATGAATCGCGTTCTACACAGTGGACATTTTTCAAAACACGGTGTTCAGTTAAACAGACTAACAGTGCAGGAAACTAAATCACGTCAGCCTACTAGGCCGCCTTTCAATGTGAATCGCGTCAGGGGATCCCGACGCGTTCATGGAAAATAATTTAATAAACATTGGGCGGGAAAAACTGCTTGAATCGTGTCGGGGGATCCCGTCGCGGTTCAGACATGCACAGACTCCCACGCAGTGTGAAATCTCACGTGCGTCGTTGACTGGTCAGAGTGAGAATCACGTCTGACCTCACGGTCGCGATTCAGAGAATCGCATCGGCCATGGCCGACGCGATACTAGGCGCTGGGATCGCGTCGCCTGGACCAGACGCGATTCCAAGTGCAACCCGAAAATGCAGTATTCATGCAGCGACTCTCTTACCACGCTTATAACTCTCTATCTAATGACATTTACACAAAATGTTCAACAAGAAAGATGACGAGCAAAGTAGTAGAAGAACTTTCATGTTTTGGGTTGGATCTAATTCTATCTCGATTTGCATGAAACCTCTGAAGAACGTAAAATATCCTAAACATGCTTGACTTCGTTACAACCTTCATGTCAGACTTATAACTTGAAATCTAATGACATTTAGACAAAACTCTCAACATAAAATATGACGAGGATAACTTGTAGAACAACTTTCATGTTATGGGTTAGATCTAATTCGGTCTCAAATCACGTGCAACATATGAAGAACGTAAAAAGCCCTAACTGTGCGCGACTTAGGGAAAACGACTAGAACTTGATGTATACTCTATGAAAATTAGGCAAACCAAGTGCAAATGAACCTAGACATGCAGCTCTATATGATGGTATGGGTTTCATTTAATCTTGGCCCAAGAACACCTACCTTTGTGAAGATCTAAGACAGACATCGTTCTGGAGGCAGTAGAGGATGGACGAGGAAGAAGGTCTGATTCTAGCCGTTCTCCTCCTCCTCTGATGCCCTAGCCCGCCTCCAAACGACCCCAACACGATGGTAAAGCCTTCCCCAAGATCTCTTCATGAGTTTATATACAAATAGGGTTTAAATCCATGTCCCAATGGTGTTAGGAAATGGGCTGCGAAAATCTACTTGGCCCTTCCATGTTTTGGAATTATCTCACCCAATTAGAGTGGCAAAGGTTTTAGGAAACCACCTCTTAGGGTTTGGTCCAGTTTTGACTTACCTTGCATGGCTAATTACCCTAATTTTAACCCTAAATTGCCCTCCCTAATTATTGCATAATTACACACACGAATTTTTGGGTATTTTCTTGTTCCAATTTTTATTCTTGGGCTAAAAGTAATCCATTGGCCCAATTGCATTAATGCGTCTCTAATACATGATGTTGGAAGTCTTTCCAACATGTTTATTTAATTATCGTCATGTCATGTTTCCGCGTTAACGATTTTCCGACTTAGTTTCTAATTGGATAATTCGTCACATCGTGACGTACACAGGGCCAATGGGATTTTTCGTTGTATGAATTTCTTCGTGGAACACTTAGGGATAATATTTGGCGTTGATTTATAATTTTTACGGAATTTTTCAATATATTCTCTCACGTACGATAATGGTACGTAAGTTCTAACATTCTGATAATGCAGAAATTATTTATTTTAAATTTTTAAATTACCGAATTTCCAGGGTGTTATAGGTTAGGTACTTGAAGGGTAAGTGGGCAGCATTTTTTTTTTTTTTCGATAAGTAAAATGGTATTAATGAAACAATATTTACAAAAGCCTTTGACCGTAAACATAGCCAAAAGGCAATAAGCACCTAGAAAAGAACAGGAGAGTGCACCTCACCTCAGAGAGGTGAAATGTTCCCACTCCACCATTCTCATTCTATATTACAAAGCTGGATATCATGACCACACAGGTTGTGGACTATGATCTAACAAATCTGAAAAAACAAGTCATGAATTTAATGATGTTGTTGTAAATGTGAGTTCAGTGGAGCTCCTGATCTTCTAAGTCTTGGCATTCTTTTCCTTTGCTGATCACATTTCACATTTCGGTTGCAAAGATATCTTGATTCCACCATTTCTTCCATCTTCCTTTTCAGCACCTAGAAACTTAACAGAACAAGTCCAAACATAGAAAATGCCATAGTTGAACTAGAAATTAAAGTGATTATACTATCATGAAAAAGATTTAAATAGTAAGAGGCTCATGTCTAATCTAGCTAATAGAGAAGTTGAATCTAGTAAGAATCCCTTTCTCACGTTCGGATAAACTTGTAAACTTCCCAACTTTTTCCATACAGCATCTTGTATCCATGATGATATCAAGAAGAATGTGAATTTTATCCCTACTGGTTCCTTCAAAAACTCTTTTACATCTTTCCCTCCAAATCCACCAAATAGTTGATCTAAGGATAACTCTCACCATCTTAATCAGAATGCCATTTGTAGGAAACTCCAGAGCAATTGCTTTGACTTCCTGCAAGAGGCCCTTATGAGGATTTCTTCTCAGATCATATCTTGTCAATATTTCTTTCCAAATCCACTTAGAAAAGGTGCATTCAAAGAAAAGGTGATCAGTGCTCTCCATGTCTTTTAGGCATAACCATTGGCTAAAGAATAACCCTTCTTCTGTAAATTGTCCAAAGTTGAAAGTTTATTGTGGAAAGCTTGCCATGTACAAAGTGAAAATTTCTGAACAGTTGGCCTATCCCAAGTCCATTTGCTGAGATTCCATGAGTTAGCCTTTGATCTTATTTGATTCCAAGCTGATGTGATTGAAAATCTTCCATTGTCATGCTTCCACTTCACCCTGTCTTCACCATTATCAGAAATTGGAATTGCTGCAATTTGTGGCCATAAAGAAAACATGTCAATAGAAATTGGATTAGGAAGCTTTCATTCTCCATTTTGGATATAGTGCGAAATCTGCAACACTTTAGGGGCACCCAAGTCCTGTCTTACCCTATCACCACATAGCTGAAAGATGTTTTTCCCATTAATCCAAGGGTCATACCACATGTTTATGCCATTACCTGTGGAGATTACATATGAGAAGTGATCCACTAGCCAACCTCTTGCCTTAAGAATACCTTTGATAGCTGTTGAGTAGTAAGGCTTTATATCCATGCTCCAAATTGATTTGTTGCAGAAATACCTATCTTTAATCCAATTGATCCAGAGACAATTTTTACCTTTGATCAAATCCCACAAATGATTTATCATGCAAGCCTTGTTCCATTCCTGCAAATTCTTTAAATTCAGACCTCCTTCTTCTTTAGGTTTGCAAACTGCATTCCAATTCACCATATGCAAGGATCGCCCTTCTTGAGTTCCTCCCCAAAAGAATTTGCTAAGAATTCCATCAATTTCATGAATGAAACCAATTGGTAATAAGAAAGCATTTGCCCAATATAAAGAATAAGATTGCAGCACTGAGTGGATCAATTCCAACCTTCCTGCTTTTGAAAGTAATCTACTTTTCCAAGAATTGAGTTTTTTTTTTATCTTATCAATGATTGGGCAGCAATGATTTTTCTTTATGCTATTAGAGAAAAGAGGAAGACCCAAATAAGTAACAGGTAGATATCCTTTAGCCACCCTAAGAGTGCTAGTGATGATGTTCTTGTCTTGAATACATGCCCCCATATAAACTTTGCTCTTATCTTGATTTCAATGTAGACCTGATAAAGCTCCAAATCTCCTTAGAATTTCTGCCAAGTTTTGAATAGATCCATAATCATTCTAGACAAAGATTAGCAAGTCATCAGCAAAAATAATATGGGAAATGTGAGTGCTTCCTACTGTAGGAACTTTAGGCATGCCATCAGCCACTGCTTTCTCAATCATACAAGTCAGACCCTCCATTGCAATGGTAAAAAGATATGGAGATAGGGGATCACCTTGTCTTATTCCATTGCTACTTCCAAAGAAACCAATTGGAGTACCATTGAAAAGAACAGAAAATTTTGGAGTCTCCAAGCAACTTCTGATCCATGCAATCCAATTCACTGGAAAGTTCATTTTTTCCATCATATCATAAATGAAAACACGATTAACAGAGTCAAAAGTTTTCCTTAGATCAGCCTTGAAACAGATCCTTTTCCCTGTAGTTTTTGAATGCATATCTTTCACAAGATCATTTGCAAGAAGAATATTCTGGTAGATAC
Source organism: Colocasia esculenta (assembly GCA_014218235.1). Lineage (NCBI taxonomy): Eukaryota > Viridiplantae > Streptophyta > Magnoliopsida > Alismatales > Araceae > Colocasia > Colocasia esculenta. The sequence continues at coordinate 47,466,231 of CM024764.1, read as the reverse complement.
CTCTACCTTTGATGAAGGCTGATTGGTTCATACTGATGACATTACCCATGACATTCTGCATTCTATCAGTCATCACTTTGGAGATTATCTTATAAGTGAAGTTACACAAGGAAATAGGTCTATAATTTTCCAAACAATCAGCTCCTACAGATTTAGGAATGAGAGAAATGAATGCACAATTCATTTGCTTAAGCATGTGACCAGATTTGAAGAAATAATCACAAGCACTAATAACATCCCTTCCAGTGATTGCCCAAGTATTTTGGAAAAAATCTGCAGTAAATCCATCAGGACCTGGGCTTTTGTTTTTAGGGGAATTGAAGACTACCTTTCTAATTTCCTCTTCAGTAATTGGCTGATTTAGATAGTCTTTGTCCTCCTGAGCAAGTTTCTTATTTGCATCAATATCTAGAAATTCATGCCCCTGATCTTGATTAAGAAGAGATTTATAGAACTCCACAGTGTAATCCTTCACTTCCTCAATTTCATGTATGAGATTCCCGTTTTTATCCTTGCACTTCCAAATTGTATTTCTAGCTTTCCTTGCTGCTAAGGAAGCATAGAAAAATATGGAATTTGAGTCTCCCAAAGTCAACCAATTTTCTCTTGATTTCTACTTGATAAAACTTTCTTCATTCTTCATAGCTGTAAAGTACTTTTCTTTTACTTCTCTTTCAGCCAAAATATTAGTTTCATCAAATGGATTTTTGACAAGCTCTCGTTGGATGTTGGAAAGAAGTCTATTGTAATTCTTGACTTCATCTTGCACATTACCAAAAACTTCTTTATTCCATTTTTTCAAAGCTTCCTTGCAAGCTTTCAACCTGCTTTCAACCTGCTACACAAGACAAAAGGAGGAGTGCTAACAACATACAGACTCCAAGCAGCTTGAACCACTTCAAGAAATTTAGGGTGGGTACACCACATATTGTAAAACCGAAATGGTTTCATCCCTGACAGAACATCTCTATCTGATGTAATGGTTAGAAGAGAATGATCTGAGAAGTACTGAACACCATATTCTAACAAGGAGCTTGGATAAGCAGCTAACCATTCATTGTTGATCAAACATCTATCAAGTCTTGCCAATATTTTCCTATCAGCATTTCCTCTATTACTCCATGACAACCAATTACCCACAAACTTCATGTCAAACAAATCATTTAAAGTAATGCACTCATTAAAATCAGATAACATTGCATCAGTAAGCTACCTTCCCCCTACTTTTTCATGTGGAAATCTGATAGTGTTAAAGTCCCCCACAATCAACCAGGGCATTTGAGAGCTTAATGTAGCAATTGAGTTGATGTACTCCCATAGATTATTCCTTTCCTGTCTGCTATTAGCTGCATAAATGGCAGTCAACCACAAAGAGCAATTGTTCTTCTTGTCTACTCCTTTGACATGAACACATTGGGTAGAAGAGTAGCTAGCATGCATCTCAATCAGATCAGGATTCCACAAGATCCAGACCCGACCATTAGCCAGATTAGAATCATTAGTAATGAAATCAGCCTCAGGCCATATTGAATTCTTTTTAAAAGCAGCATAATCAGATTTATTTTAGTTTCAACAAGAATGACAATGTCGCATGCAAAAGACTTGATCATTTTGTTAAGCTCCCTACACTTATACATCTTATTAATCCCACGCACGTTCCATGATATGATATTCATGATAAAGGATAAAAAGAAGGCAATGACCAGATTACGATTTCTTTAAGACTGCATCCTTTTCTTATCCACTTCTTTTCCTTTAAACCCTTTTGTTGTCTTTTCTATTTCATCCATCGCTTGGAGATTTTTGAATTTTAAAATACCTGGGATAGCACCATGCGCACCTCCTTTAGATGAGGAGTCCTGCAAGGATTGGGCTCCTTCCGTTCCACCTTCTTTGGAGTTTGTCTTGGAGCGCATGCTGCCCTTGGCTGAAGAGTCCACATCCTTTCCACCTTCTTTGGAGCTAATTTTGAAATCTTTGGCTGCAGAAACACGTTGCACACCTTGAGCATGTGCACTTGGCAGCATTTTGTTTCTTGTTCGGATGAAAGATTTGGTTGAAACTGATTCCCAGGAAGCCAACATGTAAGGATGAAAGTCTACTTGAACTTTTTTGGTGGGGGTTTCATGCCACCGCTTCGTCTTTCTATATTATTCTTTTAAACTTGCACCAAGAGCTAAACCTTGTGCAATCCCTGTCGACGAGTTGTGGGAACTGGGGATCTTTGTTTTACACAAGTGGTGGTACTTACGAGGTCAAAGGTTCAGATCTCATGGCGAAACAAGTTTATAAGAAAGTTTAAATATTGTAATACGTTACTTTTCAAACAAAAAACATCCCTTGCATATGGTATGAACTTTTTTTTTGGTAAGTAATACCGGGGTTTTGTATTAAATATGACAAGAAGGAATTATGTACAAAAGTAAATTCAAGCTATCACATGCCGATAGCTATGAATTTATAGAAATTATGAAGGAACACACTAAGAAAGTAGAATTGAGAAAAAAAAACGAAAGGAGACCAGAGAAGCTAACACTCTTAGATAATGAAGTTCCTCAATATTCTTTTAGTCTTGCAAGAAGAGGGAGTTTTCTGAATATGGAATTCGGTGATGCTCCGTATATCCGATAGAGTGGAAAGAAGAACCTGCATGTTGCTGCATTTTTTGGAATCAAAGATACGCTAGCATCTCCCTTTCCAGATCCACCAGATAGCTGCTCTAAAGGTAGCGAAAGCCACCATCCTCCTAGCACCACGATGATAGAAACTTTTGGCCAAACTTTCACTTTCAGCAATGATGGAATCTCTTGGCCTTCGATGGATACCCAACCTATGCAAGAGCTGTAACCAGATCCAGGAGCTATAAGAGCATTGGAAGAAGAGGTGATTGATATACTCCTCATGCTGATTACAAAGAACACAGATATTAGGACCATGCAAGCCACGCTTCTGAAGAACATCAAAGGTCAGTAAACCGCCCATCATAACCTGCCAGGTAAGAAGAGAATGCTTCTGATTAGTGGGACGAAGCCAGACTATTTGACACCAAGGAACTTTAGGATATTGCACCCTCTTCAAGTCATAAATATGCTTGTTACTGATGACACCATTAATATTGTTCCAGACAATAGAATCTTCTCGGTCTGCAGAGATGGTAATTTGTAGAATCCGAGGCCAGAGATCCATCATTTCGGAGGAGGTTGGGGTAGGTAGGCACCATCGCCCTTCATGAATAAAGGAGCTAAGAGGTGCAGAAAGAGGCAGACCAAGCAAGGTTCGAACATAATGACCTCCTAAAGAGTGAATGGAGTGCCCATCAATCCAAGGATCATCCCAAAGATTGATCTTTTCCCCAGTACCAATTGCATAGGTTACATGAGGAAGTAACCAGTCCCTAACCTGAAGGATGCCTTTCCAAGCATGGGAATGGTAAGGTTTAGCTTGCACAGTCCAGATAGAAGACTTCCTGAGATATCTGTTATTCACCCATTGATGCCAAAGCATGTCTTGATTGCAGAGGAGTCTCCAAAGTTGCATAGTAATAACCGTAGAATTCCAAGTTTGTAGACTCCGAAGGCCCAGACCACCTTCATCCTTTGGTCTACAAATATGGTCCCACTTCACAAGATGAAAAGGTTTGTACTCACCAGAAGCATGCCAAAAGAAATTTCTCACTAATCTCTCCACTTCACCAATCAGCCCCTTAGGTAAGAAGAAGGAGGCTGTCCAATAAAGCGCATAAGAGTTTAGCACAGACCTAATCAATTCAAGCCGACCTGCTCTAAATAGCAGCCTCGACTTCCAAGAAGCAATACGTCGCCTGATTTTTTGAAGGATGGAATTGCAATGGCCGCTGGTCAGCCTAGTGGAGAACAATGGGAGACCAAGATAGGTGGAAGGCAAGAACCCTTCTTGAACTCTCAAAGCATCAAGAAGAGGTCCCTTGTGCTGGATCTTCGCACCAATAAAAACCAGACTCTTAGAAACATTCAACTGAAGACCAGAATAGTTGTGGAATTCATCAAGGATGCCAATAATGCATCGAGCTATGGAGATACGAGGCTTCATAAAAAGAAGAAGGTCATCAGCAAAGACCAGATAAGAAAGCCTGGTGTTACCATAGGTAGGAACATGTAACAGTCCTTCCTTCATCTTCTTCTCAGTCATCAAAGAAAGGCCTTCCATAGCAATACAAAAAAGATAAGGAGATAGAAGATCTCCCTGTCGAATGCCATTAGAAGAGTGAAAGAAGCCAACCGGGCTCCCATTAAGTAACACAAAGTAAGTTGCAGAATTAGTGAGAACATCAATCCACTGGATCCACTGCTCAGGAAAGCCCATCTTCTGAAGAATTAGAAGAATAAAATTGCGATTCACTGAATCAAAAGCTTTTCGCAGATCAGCCTTCATGCACAATAAACTAGCTTGGCTTTTAGAATGAATATCTCTAACAAGGTCATTGGCCAGGAGGATGCTATCTTGGATCTTGCGCCCCTTAATGAAGGCTGACTGATTACTGCTAGTGATTTGAGGCATAAGTCTTTGCATACGATTAGCAATAAGCTTTGAGTAGATCTTATATAGGAAGTTGCATAGAGAAATGGGCCTAAACTGATTAAAGGAGTCTGCATTGTCACTCTTGGGAATAAGAGAAATGAAAGTATGGTTTACCTGACTAAGCCATCTACCTCCCTTGAAGAAATAATGTACCGCAGCAAGAACATCTTCTCCCACAATACTCCAACAGATTTGAAAGAACTCAGCAGGGAATCCATCCAGCCCAGGGCTTTTATTCTTTGGAGCAGACATGACAACCTCTTTAATTTCTGAGTCAATGAAAGGCTTCATGATCCTTCTCCTGTCATCCTCTGAAAGTACTCTAGGTGCTTCTAACTCCAGATTGACATAAGTATGATGCTAGTTCAGGAGGTTATAATAGAAGTCAAGGGCATGATCTTTGATCTTTTCCATATCATCTGTTACATTTCCATCTGGCAACTTGCATCTTCTGATGGTATTTATCATTCTCCTCCCTTTGATGCTAGCATAGAAGAACTTAGTATTATCATCAGTTTGAGTTAACCAGTGTTGCTTAGCTCTTTGTTCTGCATAAGAGGTCTCCATTCGCAAGCAACGCAGATAGTCATCCTGGGCATGCTGCTCTTTTTCAATACGATCATTATTCATGGGTTCATCAGCCAAATCCTCCTCCGCCTTGTGAAGGACATCAGTTGCACGTTCTATTCTACGATAAATAACACCAAAATCAGTACGGTTCCATACCTTCAAGGCTGCTTTGACTGCACGAAGTTTCTAACAAAGAACAAAGAGTGGAGTTCCCCGAAAGGAGGTATTCCAGGCTTTCTCAACAGTAGGAAAAAAAGTGTCATGCTGCGCCCACATGGTGAAGAATTTAAAAGGCTTGGGACCTCTCCCAACACTCTCTTCAGTGAAGATAGTGAGTTGAGCATGGTCTGAATGAAGTTTATCACCATAAGCAACAAAGCTATCAGGGAAGGTGCCCAACCAGCTATGATTGATCAAAGCCTGATCCAGGCGGCAAGCAATTCTTCTATTCCCCAACGAGCGATTACACCATGAAAGGGTATTACCAACACTCTTCAAGTCCAGCGGGGATGATAACTCAATGCAATCATTAAAGTCTCTAAGGAATGAGGAGGTCAGCCTTCGGCCTCCAATCTTCTCATCCGGAAACCTCACACAGTTGTAATCACCCACAAGAATCCATGGTAAAGAGATGCTTGTAGAGAGAGCTAGAATATCCTACCAGAGAATCTTTCTTTCATGAGCCAGGTTCGAACCATATACTGTAGTAAGGTGGAACAAATGCCGAGTAGCTAACTCATTACATTCCATGTGAATAAGTTGAGAGGTAACTTTAATGCATTGCATGTGAACTGCACTACCATTCCAAAGAACCCAGATCCGGCCACCACCCGGGTGGTCCTCATAATTATGAAGAATAGAGAGATGAGGAGCAATAGAAAGCCTTCTATTATCCATTCTATCTTTACTAACCTTTGTTTCAAGTAACACAGTAATATCTGCCTTAGAGATCAAGATTGAATTCTTGACACTCCGTCTATTCACAGTTTTATTCAGTCCCCGAACATTCCAAGAGATGATCTTCATTATTGGCTTTGGGAGAGAGATCGGATTCTAGCTTGCAGCTTATCCATTTTAAGACCCATGGATATACCTGTCGACGTTGCATGGCTTTGCATGGATGCATGGCGTCCATGCATGGACGTAGAAGGTGGCACACCATCTCGGTCCTTAGGATGCATGGCGTCCTTGCCTCCATTAGAATCAAAGGAGGGAGGGACGTAAGCATTAGCTTCCATATTCGAATCTTGCAAGGCTGCAAATCTGTTTGCAGATTTTCCTCCATTGGAAAGGCCTTTCTCAACAGCTCGGGCTCCCACCTTCTGCACCGGGAAAGATTTAGAGTATGCAAGATCATATTCCTTCTTTTCAGATTGCACAGAATTTTCAAAAGTGTTTCCTTGCCATGTATTAGACCCACCTTGTAAAGGGCGATTGCAATCAACATCATTCCCACCTTTTATCGATTTGTCCATATTAGCTGAATCTTCAGTTTCCCCCATGGAATTGTCCACAACTGCCATATTATCATCTTTCCCTTGTCCATTGCGATTGGATTCCAACACTTTCCCCGCTATGAAAGAAGTATCTATAGTATGGTTAGCAATCAGATGCTAACCGTGAAAGCTACGCATGATTCCATCTCCATTGGCGGTTTCCTCCTGCCGAAGAATAGAAGCTCCATCACGAACCAAAGAACCAGGTGATTTCTCAATATTACCATCATCCATAGCACCTTCACGAACCAAAGAACCAGGTGATTTCTCAATATTACCATCATCCATAGCACCTTCACGAACCAAAGAACCAGATGAATTATCAACAAAAGCAGATTTTTCTTTAACTCGCCAAACTTTCTTCTGGTTCTTAATTTTTGTTCGACATTCTCCTATACCATGGCCAAAGGAGTTACACTCCTTACAAAGAACAAGCTTCCATTCATACTCAACAATGATAGTATCCAGGCTACCGTCAGCATTCAAGACATCAAGTTCAGGGGGAAAAACAACATCTACGTCAACCAAAACACATATCCGAGCAAAAGTAACCTCCTCCTGCTAGCAGTAAGTGAATCCATGTGAAGAGGACGTCCCAAAAGGCTAGCCAGCTTACTGAGTCCCTTGTTGGTCCACCATCGAAGAGGTATGAACTTGGTTAATTGGGAAGAGAAATGTTTATTGCAAGACACGTCACGTAATAAAATTAATATAGATTATTTGTCAAATAATTTTATTGATTGAGAGAGAGTGTCTTGTCAAATTCTCAACTAATAAAATTATTTGGGAAAATTAATTGGGGGTCCCTGTCAGAGCCTGGTACTTATTTCCTCGTCCCTGTCAGAATATCGTTTGATGTAAAGTCCCTGCTTTTCTCCAGGTTTAATTTCCAGTCCCTGCTTTTCACACGTCACCATTTATGGCCCTCCACACACGATTTCCGTCTCCTTGGCCTCCGTCTCTTTTTCCCATTCCCGTCTTACCCTTCCCTCCTTTTTTCCATCGCCTTTTCCCCAAACGACGCTGACGCTTCGGTGGCCCGTGAACTCTGACCGATGCGAAGTTACTGTTACATACCCTGCCAAGAACTGATACAGCAACCATTGACAGCACTTACAAACAGCCTTCGGACGACCGTTCTTCACACTATAAAAGGAACCCAGGGTCATTCCTATCCTTCATCACAAGCTTCCCTCGCTCTTCTTCTTCCTATCTTTGTTGCTCGTCTTCTTCATTTTTATTTGCAGATGTCTTCATCTAACCGTGCTCCCCAGAGGGATGGCAAGGCACCTGCCTCACCGGTGCCACCGTCGCCCCCGGCTCCCCCGGCTCTACCTTTTCCGGAGACGTACAGCCCCGACTACTGGAACGGATTTTACGTTGGGTGGACGATGGCTTTACAGAAAGCCTCTCGACTGTACCACCACAAGGGCCTCACCAACATCCTCCCTGACATTGGTCCTAGGGTAGAACACATATCTTCCTCACCTTCCCCTCGTCCCTCCCCGGCCCACTCCTATTCCTCCCCTCCCTCGTCCACCGAGTAATCGGTTAGGGTGTTTAGAATGTCTCCCTCCCCGACCAGTTCCTCCCCTGCCCTCCCATCCCTTCCTACACCTCACCTCCCCTCCCCTCCCTCCCTTCTCTGCAATCCTTCTTATTCCTCCCTCCCCTCCTATCTCTGCTGTCCTTATTTGTCCCCTCCCCTCCGTTTCATTCCAGTGTCCATGCTATTGGGTTACAGAGTTAAGATTGTAACAGTGCTTGTTTATGGAATATAAATATTTTCCTTATATGCAGTCTTCTGTGGGCTTGTATGTGCTATCTATGATGCGTGTACTGTAATACTAACAGGTTCCTCCGAAGCGGTCAAGCTATACTGTTGGAACTGTAACCCCATAGCATGGACACTGTAATGAAAAAGGGCACATACTGTAACACGGGAAACAGGTAATGTAATAAATAGTTGTAGCTTTAGTTCTTGAACTATAACCTCCTATCATGCATACTATAAAACATAAAGGTTACGACTGTAACAGCGTTCCAACTGTAACCTCATAGCATGCATACTATAATGACAATATCTAAGTACTGTAATAGATTTCAACTGATACTGTAATAATGTGTTCTGGAAATGTAACCTCCTATTATGTATACTATAAAAGTATAGGTAAAGACTGTAAGAGGATTCTACACACACTGTAATGAGGTAGGCGTAGCTGGGCGCTCAAGCTGTAAGACAGTACTTCTTCAACTGTAACCTAGTATCATTTATACTGTAACAAAAATAGGTAAAGACTGTAACAAGATTCTACACACACTGTAATGAGGTAGGCGTAGCTGGGCGCTCAAGCTGTAAGACAGTAATTCTTCAACTGTAACCTAGTATCATTTATACTGTAACAAGAATAGGTAAAGACTGTAACAGGATTCTACACACACTGTAATGAGGTAGGCGTAGCTGGGCGCTCAAGCTGTAAGACAGTACTTCTTCAACTGTAACCTAGTATCATTTATACTGTAACAAGAATAGGTAAAGACCATACAACAAGTATCATTACAATGGTTAGGAGTTAGTACGTGCAGTAGTTCTCCTTCAGTTGTAGACGCTATGAACGCCCTTCTCCATTGAAGTACGCTTTGATGAAGTGGAGGGCGATTTTTGCTCGCACAATAGGCATGTCATTCTGACTGAAGGGCAAATCTTGAATGTCCATACGTGCTAGACATTCCATGTATTTGCAAGTAAAAATTCCGCAGTCGTCTCCCGATCCTTGTTGTGGGCATGGGTCGGGGTAGCGTAGCGGCCATGTAGCTGCATCTATCTACTTGCCCTTCAGGTATCTTATCAGTTCCTCCACCTGCATAAGAGAATGAACAAAAGAGTTCGAGCAACTTAACATAGATTTCATGTTACTGTTACGTCTGTAACACAAGTGCTCGCGCTCTGTAACGAATGTAAGCATCGTATGGAACACTGGTCACTTACATATTGTGGAATGTCAGCACGATGTTTGTTTCGTAATGAGTCGTACACGTGGAACTCTTTTTCCTTCATGCGGATGACCAGAAGAGCCCAATGGTTCGTTCCAACGTGCATGGGGGAGAAGATGAGATCGAATTCATTTGGGGCGCGGTCCAATCTCTTGAAAGCGTTTTCGAAATGTTGTTCCTTGCTCTTATCGTCTCTGCAAGATTGGACATAACCCTTTAAAGCGGCATGCAGATATCCAAAATTCCAAAAAATGTCCGGATTCTCTTCACAGGGGCGAAACAAGTAAGCGTTGACCTAGCAGTCAATTACGACCGATTCGCTCTCCCTCGCGAACAATAGCTCCCGGATGTCATGAAACGAGAGGAAATTGTCGTATCCTTCCACAGGGCCGTTGAACATTAAATTTCTACATGTAAGAAAACATCTTGGGTAAGAATTAAGACTGTCATCAGTAATTGACGAAACTGTAAACATGGTAGACATATACTGTAAACATGGTAGACATATACTGTAAACATGGTAGACATATACTGTAAACATGGTAGATATATAATGTAAACATCTTTGGTTGAAACTGTAAACATGGTAGACATATACTGTAACACGTACTCATTAATGAAGCACTCATTGAAAAATCGTTCAATCAATGACTTTTCGGCCACTCCTAATGCGTCCCGGGCGACGTAATCACGTCTCTTCTCTTTCTTGCCCGTTGGAAGTGTGTCTGTACTCTCTTGAGACTCAACAAGGATCGGTTCGCAAGTGGACACATTCACTTTCGTGGCTTTGTGGTGCCGAAAATCGTCTGGCTGCGATAGAGTAAGTAAAAAAGGAATGTTCTGTAAAACAATTATAATGTAATTGTAACGGACTCGGAACAAACTGTTATGTCTCATGAAGGGTTCTGTAACCGAATGCTCAGCTTATGTAAATTCTGTAAGGGGAAACCATACCGTAAAGATATCTGGTTGTCGTCTTATCCCCGTCCCAACTGTAACACGTCGGGACAATGATGATGGGGATATCTGACGCCGCTTCCTCTTATTTCCTTCTTCTTCCCCCTCCTTCTGCTTCCTCTTCGCGTTCTCCTCCTCCTCCTTCTTCTCCGCCGCCTTCTTCCATTGGTCCTCCTCATTCTTCTTCTTCTTCTCTGCCTCCTCCTCCTCCTCCTTCTTCCTGTCCGCCTCCTTCTTCGTCTGCTCCTCCTCCTCCCTCTTCCTCTCCGCCTCCTCCTCCTCCTTCTTCTGTCCGCCTCCTTCTTCGTCTACTCCTCCTCCTCCTCCTCCCTCTTCCTCTCCGCCTCCTCCTCCTCCTCCTTCTTCCTATCTGCCTCCTTCTTTGTCTGCTCCTCCTCCTCCCGCCTCCTCTCCGCTTCCTCCTCCTCCTCCTTCTTCCTGTCCGCCTCCTTCTTCGTCTGCTCCTCCTCCTCCCGCCTCCTCTCCACCTCCTCCTCCTCCTCCTTCTTCCTGTCCGCCTCCTTCTTCCTCTGGTCCTCCTCCTCCCTCTTCCTCTCCGCCTCCTCCTCCTCCTTCTTCTTCTGCTTCGCCTTCTCCTCCTTCTTCCTCATCCTCTGGTCCTCCTCCTCCTCCTTTCGCCCCCTCTTTTTCCCCTCCTTCAACTCGGGAATGTGCAACTCCTTAAATGACCGCCGCGACCTTGTCTGGACGGATCTCCTTCCTGTAACTGAGAACACGAAAGTCTGTTAATGTCTATGAAAGAGAGCTGTAAACATAGAGAACAATTCTGTAACTTCGTATATGAAAGACTGTAACAGACAAGGAATGAAACTGTAAAGGTAGAGTACAATCGTATTACTAAGTATAGGAATGACTGTAAGAGAGTAGGACTCTAACTGTAAATGAGGAAAGCATCTTCTGTAACTAAGAAAATGAAACAATGTAACGACACAAAATGTTTACCTGGACGTTGGTAACTCTTCTTTGCCACGGCATGTGATCGTACTGAAGCTGTTGGGAGCTCCAATGGCGGTAGGGCTAAAATTGCACATTCTGTCTCTGGGGGGGGATGTTGCCACCGAGGCTGCCGCTGAAATTGTTCCTCCAGTCTATGTAGCCTTCCATCCATTGACTGGAGGATATTGTTCTGCCGGTGTAATTGGTCATTCTGCCGCTTTAACTGGTCATTCTGCTGAAGTAACTGGTCATTCTGCCGCTGTAACTGGATAAGAATGCCATGCAGAGAGTTATCTGATGGAGGGGTTCGGGAAGTGGTTGACGTGGATGCCGTCAATCATCGCGAAGCTCTAGGTGGCTCCTCATTTTCATTATACTCCAAATACACCTGAATTAACGCAGGTACAGGTACAGGTATAAGTCATATACGAAGATAACACAGTTCCAGGGGTAAGTGACACTTACATCAGATCGTCGCAACCCCCGTAGTAGGGCGGATAACTCCGGTCCCTTATTCCGGCAATCCCAACGGAAAAATGGGGGATCCCTTTCTGGATGATCTGGTTTCCATTTGTATTGGTGCATCAAAAACCATGCCTACATCATTATGAAATAGATAATGCGTATGAGAAGTGTATCGTAAACGTATGTAACAGATACATATGTCTTCTGTAAATGTATTCTACGCGTACTGTAATAGGTTCATATGTCATCTGTAATAGACACCGTCATGAACTGTAACAGAGGACATATGAAAACGTATGTAACATATACATATGTCTTCTGTAAATGTACTCTATGAGTACTGTAATAGGTTCATATGTCTTCTGGAATAGACACATTCAGGAACTGTAACAGAGTGTACCGTAACAGTATACTCACACCGAAAGCGGGAACACAACCGGTTAGGAAGATGTTTTTGCAGGAACCAGCTGCTGTTTTGAATGCCATCACCCCCGACATCAGGTACTCGTGGATTGCGGCAGCCCAATTGGCGTTGTTCATGTCATGGAGGTCGTCCAGGTATGGCAGAATGGACAGCGACCCCGACATCCCACTTGTGGGGAAGAAGAAACAGAAACAAAGAAGCGCAACCCAAAGCTTCACTGAAATCTCAACAGCAAGCTGACCCTCCTGTGGAACGTACTCCTTAAGTTTCAAATGGACATTGTGCCTGTCCATCGTTCTTTTGGTTCCAAGGATCCGGCGCAAACTGGCTTTTGTCCCATCCGTGTTCAGGTCGATAGGGGAACCAACATTTGGTATACCCATAACTTTGGCTATGTCTGAAGGGCGAAAAGTCATGCTGCATGAGCCAATCTTAAAACGCTCTCCATCGAAACGTGTCATAAGATCGACAATGAGTGAAATGGGGTAGGTCACCATTTCGCATTTGATATATGCGCGAAATGGTGAATTCCTCATCAACTTCAGATGCGCGCTCCTAAATTGCAAATCGTCCATAACGGAACGGTAGAACAGAAGCGAGCATCGCGTATTATATTCATTCTTTTCTGCAAAGAAAAGATCGCATCTTAAAAAAGAAAACATTCATTCGACAAACATCCGTATTAGGGTAAGAAGAAACTACTTTTTCGTACGACTTGGAGTCTGGGTTCTTCCACGAACGCTTCTTGCACCGCATCCGCCGCAATGCTCTGAATGTCAGCGCTCGTAGGAGATCGACGGCTTGCCATCGTTAGAGGGGAGAGACGGATTGCTTCGTCTGGAGATGTATCAGAAGGAAGGGAAACTGTAACAGAGAAGAGGTCTGGTGGAGGAATGGCGGTGTAGGAGAAGGGAAGGAGAAAAGTCATGATATATGAAGTCGGTGTACCCGACGGGTGGACACTGGACTCAAGAGGATGGCGGTGCACTGCAATGATGACCATCGGGCGGCTGAAAATACTCGGTACGACAGACGAGGGGACGTGTATGTAATCACAGCCCTTCGTATACAGCTTTCCCGCCATGTTTGGTAGCCATATACGCACTCCCGCCAATTTGACCCCCAGTCCAAGCCACTCATACACGAAACGTCTTCCACGAACCGTTCGTCTTCCTCTGCCACCCAATGGAGCAGCTCCCTGGAAGATGTTCATTTGGAGATCAAAGTTTCGTTCTTTTCATAGGGAGGGACACGGATTTGGCGTCCATTCATAGCAGGGTTTCCCAAAGGTTGGGTGTAGACATGCAGGAGAACATGCTGAAGTATCGTCTTCCCATGGATACCGACGTTGAACAGGTGTTGCTTGACGATGGGGATGTCCAAGCTATGTTTGATCTTCACAAGTGTCAGGGAACATCATTGATAAATCTACAAATTCATCAGGTGGAAACTCGTTGCCTTAGTACGCATGCTAGTCGTCATTCAGATGGAACGCAACCACTTGACAGGTACGTGGTCCATGTATTCTTCACCACCCTTCATGTTATCCCATGCATTCTTAACAAGCCTTCGTCTTAAGAATGTATGTATGTACATTATTTGCAGAAGTACTTCAAACACGCATGGCGGTTCTTTGGTAACCCCAGAACCCCTCCAATTACCAGGAAGCAGTTTCGAGTTGTATGTGCGAGGAGAAGGAGCGGAAGGTGTAGTACCAGTGTTGACGCAATATTCCGTAGGTAGAATACACTCAGTAGGACAAGTCTTCATAAGCAAAGAGCTATTGCAGATGGAACTGACAAATTACGCGATCGCACGAGGATTTAATTGGAAATATTTGAAGAACGACTCTATACGATTAACTGTACATTGCAATGTCTCTGTTTGCCCATGGCGCCTGCATGCGTCCGTCGTTCGTCAAGGTCCACAATTTGAAATCAAAGACTCTCAACAACATACACACCTGTGGATGTGACATTATGAGCGACGGACATCCACGGACATCTAAGAAGTGGGTAGCAAATGCTGTGAAGGGGAAACTAGTTGATAAACCCACCTACAGAGCAAGTGAAATGATGAGTGACATCCGTCGGGAATACGGTATCTGCATCCCTTATCATCAGGTATGCCATGAATTGAATTGTAACACATCATGACGTCTACTGTAATCAATAGATCCTTAACTGTAATTCTCTGACCCTAGCATTGTAACAATTGTCCTCATATACTGTAAGACTATCATTGTCATAACTATAATCATTTCGACGTATACTGTAACAATATCTGCATGCCACTGTAACAACTGTAATCATATACTGTAAGTCTCTGACCCTTGTATTGTAACAACTGTAATCATATACTGTAAGGGTTTGTATTGTAACAACTGTAATCATTTGAGCGTATACTGTAACAACTTAAGAAGGCTACTGTAAGGTATGAGGACAAGAACTGTAACACTCTTACAGAACATGTATAATCATTTGAATAGGCATGGTGGGGCAAAGAGGTTGCTGTCGGTTCACTATACGGGATTTCAGAACAAGCTATCATATGTTGAACTGGTACAGCGAACGTGCATTACAGTCAAACCCGGGATCGATCTTGTCTCTAGAAGTGGACCCGGAGACTCAACGTTTCAAACGGTTTTTCATATGCTTCGAGGCGTCTGCATATGGGTTCGAAGTTGGTTGTCGACCTATGCTCTTTTTGGACGGAACTCATATCAAACAGCATAGAGTGCAAGGGGTTATACTTGCTGCAAGTGCCTTAAACGGTAACAATGAGCTATTCAGTGTAGCCTACTCCATCGCAGATTCGGAAACATATGACAACTGGGTCTGGTTTCTACAAAATTTGAAAAAGGCATTGCTATCAGATAGAAGGATCGCGTTCCTATCAGACAGAGGGAGAGGTCTGAAGGAAGCGATCCCTGACGTATTTCCGAATGATCATCACGGCTACTGTTTCCAGCACATCATGCAGAACTTCAACGACCAATGTGCGGGGAAGTATGCCGCCCCTTTCAAAAAATTACTTAGAAAAATTCTCCAGCGCATTGCCTATGCTGTTACTGAACAAGAGTACCAAGACGCAATGACTGCAATGGAGCTTAATTCTACTGAGGCCAAAGAATGGGTGCTCCGAAATGATGTCGAACACTGGTCCCATGCTCTTTTCCAGGGACAAAGGTTCGGCTCTTTAAATACATAAGCGATATGTTCTATTACATTCTGCCATTTATGTGCTTACAGTTATAGGGATAATCTATTACAGAACGTGTTAAATAAGGTTACAGTATGTAGTGGACACTTGTTACAGATATTTGATGTTAACCTAATTTCCTTCACATGGCCATACAGGTTTGGTGAATTATACTCTAATTTGGCAGAGTCATTCAACAATTGGATACATGACGCGCGAAGTCTACCAATACTACAGATGGTTGACAAAATTAGAGTGCAAATGATGGAAATGGCTGCAAAGAGGAAAATTGATGCTGCATTGTGGGATACACCATACTGTCCTAAAGTACAAAAAATCATCGAAAAAAACCTTCAAGAAAGGAGAAGCTTAGCAATCCGTCATTCAGATGGAATCAAATTTGAGGTTGTTGAAAGTATGAAGACGTACGCCTAGACCTCCATCTACAAACATGCTCCTGTGGACACTGGCAACTTGTCAAGATTCCTTGCAAGCATGCATGCGCAGCAATTGGCAGTAACAAGGAGGCCGTTACTCAATATGTTTCGGCATTTTACAGCACAGAAGTGTATAGGGCTGCATATGAAAGAAACATTCAACCTATCCCAACATTTGACATGCCGGATCCGCCTCAACCATCAGAAGTTCTAATCAAGCCACCGACAACAAAAAGGTTGCCAGGAAGACCGAGAAAGAGGAGAATACATTCAAGAGGAGAAGTAGATCATGCATATATTTATTCAAGGTGCAAACAAACAGGTCACAACCGAAGAACTTGTAGCAACCCACCCCACAATCCTGACGGATTTTAAATCTTGTATATTAGTTACAACAGAACGTCGTCCTAATATTCTAATATTACAGTGTATGTAATACATTATTACAGTGTACGCACTACGCTGTTATAATTTCACTACTACGCTATTACAGTTTCAGTAATACACTTGCACAGTTCGCGCACTTACAATTACGTTTTGTTGTACAGTGTACGTAATGTAGTGTTACAGTTTAACTCTGATACTCTTACATTTTGACCTGTGTACCGTATGTTACATGAAGACATCTGCGAATAAAGAGGAAGAAGACGAGAAAGAAAGATAGGAGAAAGAAGAGCACTGTCTCCTCACGATTTCTGTTACAGTATATGTAATAAGATGTTGCAGTTGAAGCACTAGACTCTTACATTTTCAGCACTACACTCTTACAGTTCGCGCACTACACTCTTACAGTTCCAGTACTTACGTATTATGTTATATTATACGTAATAAAATGTTACAGTTTAAGTTCTAGACTGTTACAGTTCGAGCACTACAGTGTTACACCTAAAGAACTGCCCTGTTACAGTTTGAGCACTACACTCTTACCACTACACTCTTACAGTTCAAGCACTACAGTCTAACATACAGTTTTACATTATATGTTATAATCTCTTACAGTCGTTCGTCATGTTGATTATAGTATATATGAGGGGATGTTACAGTGTGTTATTGGTAACATGTTGAGTTTGCATGATACAGAGCACATACATAAGCACACAGAAGACTGCATCAAACGAAAATGCTTATCATAAACAAGCCATGTTACAATAACTCTCTACCTCTACTCTACCGACCACTCGGTAGAGCACGGAGGGGAGGAGGCGGAACGGTAGGGGAGGGATGGGAGGAAGGGGAGGTGCCGGAACGGTCAGGGGAGGAAGGGCAGGTGCCGGAACGGTCAGCGGAGGAAGGGGAGGAAGGGATGTGTTCTACCCTAGGGCCGATGTCTGGGAGGATGTTATTGAGGCCCTTGTCGCCGTAATGCCGGGAGGCTTTCTGTAAAGCCATCTTCCAGCCGATGTAAAAACCGTCCCAGTAGTCGGCGCTGAAGTTGGACTGTCGCAACGGGGGAGCCGGGGGCGACGGTGGCACCGATGAGGCAGGTGCCTTGCCATCCCTCTGGGGAGCACGGTTAGATGAAGACATCTGCAAATAAAGATGAAGAAGACGAGCAATAAAGATAGGAAGAAGAAGAGCGAGGGAAGCTTGTGATGAAGGATAGGAATGACCCTGGGTTCCTTTTATAGTGTGAAGAACGGTCGTCCGAAGGCTGTTTGTAAGTGCTGTCAATGGTTGCTATATTAGTTCTTGGCAGGGTATATAACAGTAACTTCGCATCGGTCAGAGTTCACGGGCCACCGAAGCGTCAGCGTCGTTTGGGGAAAAGGCGATGGAAAAAAGGAGGGAAGGGTAAGACGGGAATGGGAAAAAGAGACGGAGGCCAAGGAGACGGAAATCGTGTGTGGAGGGCCGTAAATGGTGACGTGTGAAAAGCAGGGACTGGAAATTAAACCTGGAGAAAAGCAGGGACTTTACATCAAACGGTATTCTGACAGGGACGAGGAAATAAGTACCAGGCTCTGACAGGGACCCCCAATTAATTTTCCCAAATTATTTTTCATACAATTTATATCAATTTTATGACAAGACTTGTCTTGCCTTGCAATAAGTATTTCTCAATTTGGAAATGTGAAGTACAACCAACACGAATGGACATCCTACGTTGCCCACTATTGGTTGTTATTATGACCATTCCAAGCATCTATACTATATACCGTATGGACCATGACAAGAAAAGGCAGGAGGGAAAGGGTTGGGGGAAACCACATACAAGTAACTAGGGCTATAAGCAAGTCAATATGTTCGAGGAGTAACTTGGACTTCGGCTCAATAAACTCGGCTCGACTCTTTTACTAGGTTAACGAGTTTAGCTTGAACAAAAAAGTAAACTCAGTTCATAAACAAGTTGACTTTGAACAAAGATATGCTCGACTCTATTATGTTTGCAAGCAATTCATTGAGACACTTGATAATGTATTTGATAAATTATTCGTTAATATACTCTCATTGATACTTGTTAGTATACTCGAATTTCTTATAATAAATATGATAACATAAATATATTTATTTATTTTTATAGAATTATTATTAAAGAATGAAATACTTATGAAGACTTAGATGTAAAAGATTAAATATCGGGGTCTATATATATCATAAGAGTATATACACAAATTTTGATTTTAACTAAATCACGCAAATAGGGGGTATGAAAACAAAATTCAAGTTTTCAAGATCCCTCGGCATCCAACCATCTCATCTTCTTCCTCCCGATTGTGCAGGTGTGCTCAACAACCCTAACCCCAGCCTGACACGGTCGAGAGGTATTGGGGTTGATCACCAGAGTCTCTAACGACTGTTGCGGCCTCGCAGATGCCAGACAAAACTCCTAATGGCCGCAATGTGACCCCCGACAAAGAAGACATAGGATGTCGAACGATGTGGATGCCCTAAAGTTGCAGCCCCCCCCCTCCCCACGCGTGCGATGGTTCCGGCATTGTCGAACGCCATCCATGGTACCCATAGTGCTATTATCTGCCACCCCTCCACCTGCCACCACCGACGCCCACCACTCGCACTCTAAATCTATTATCCCATATCAGATATAAAAAAACATTTGCTGGATTGAGTTGCTACAAGACAAACCTCGCAACCCCTACACGAGGTGTTCCTTTCTTGACCTTTTGGCTCTCAAACTCAAGTTTGAGCAGGCTAATCCATGAGAGTGCAAGTTTGAGCTCGTTTAAATGCTCGATTCATGCTCAATTTTGAACTCAGAGTCCATTTGTGTAAACGAATAATTCATCGAGCCAAATTTGAGTATCTTAAAAATAAAACCGAGTACAAATAAAAATGTAAATACTCGACAAGTATCGCGATTTTAATTGAATGAGGCCAGTTCGAGTGGCTCAGCTCAGAATGTTTACACCCATACTTGAAGTAACTCCAGAAATAGCAGTAAAAGCAAGGCATGTAATGTAGGTAACTCCACGGCATCATGCTCGATTACAAGCCCCATTACACGGACGAAGTCCCGGGAATAATTTAGCTGCCTCATTGATCTGAAATTGTATAAAATGTACAAACATGCACTGAAGGAGTGGTCATTCTTTAGTCCGGGTTGTGCTGGAAGACCAGATGCGCACTATGTAAATGTTAAACAATGAAACAGTCGACTTATTGGGACTTACAACATGTTTTCTACAAGAAGTAGCTCAAAACCACCTTTCTAACTCATCATTGCATCTATTTTTTCACCAGAGATATATGCACCACCGCGAAACCTGAAGCGTTTCTTGAGCTCAAGCTACATCAACATGAAAGATCAAGATTTTCTTCGGTTGTCTCTGTCCTCCTTTTCCTTCTAACGAGGCTGTATGTATCGTATGCATGATCTTTTGGAAGGTATATGTTGTATGTATGATGTCTAACAGTAGGCTTGACTGAAGAAATTCTCACCTGAATAAGCTGCAGCAATCTGAGATTCCTTTTGAAAGCAAAGATAGTTACAGAGAATCCACAGATATAATTAGTCCAAAGCCGCCTTATTCCTTCTGGTTGCCATTGATTTTGGCAAGCCATCAAAGAATGGCCTAGCTATGGCATCAGGTCTCAAGGACCACTTAGGCGTTGGCCATATAGAGGAACCACTATCCGGCTCTTGCAAATTTGAAGTGCTTGATGATTTCCTTACAGCAGAAGATCCATCTGCTATAGATGAATCCCCAACTGGATTGAGACTTGCACAGCTTGAATCCAAATACATCCGGCTCCCAGCCTTTGGCCTCAATGCTAGCCTGTTTCCTGTTCTACCAGAGAAAGCCACACCAATATCATCCTTCAGTAATAACTCGGGTGCCTGTGAAGGGGCATCAAGATCAACTGTTTGGTGCATTCTTAGAGACTTATCACTTGCTCTATCAATTTCACCATTTTCTGTGGCTTCAATCGTGGCAACATCACTATCTGAATCTCCATTTGCCAGTGCAAACACATCAACCAAGCTTCTCGTCTTACGATGACGACTAGGATGTTGATCAGAAATTGGTGAAACTCCAGGAAGAGGCTCATCTTCCAAATAGAGTGCTCTTCCAGTTCTGTAGGCAGCCATCTCTGTTCCTTCAACTTCTGGATCTCTTTTAGGGTGTTTGAGGCCATAATAACCTTGCAAATTTCTCATGGCCGGGCTAGTTCTTTGATGTTGAGGTTTCAATTTGAGTGATTGAAAACATTCTAGCACATCTCTGTGAGGCTGATCTCTGGAAAAATTGTAAGGTAATTAGCAATTGAAATCCAATATCCTATAATTTTCATGAATGAAGTTGGCATTTGTTTCATAGACATGAAAACAGTACGGATAATAAGAAATTTAAGATCCAGTGATGTGCGATGCAAATATTAATTTCATCATAAGGGCTGGGTAGCCGCTAAGTCAGTTAATGATCAGCCATATGTTTGAAGTGAATACTGCTTTTCTTCTTAATAAATATGATCATAATATCGTGACCACAAAAGTCAATATACAGGCTAGACACATCACACATGGTTCTTAACCAGTTCCTCTATGCATAATTCTCCCTGTTTTTTTTTGTTTGTTTACTGTTTCTTTAACGGCCATATGTTGCATGTATCCTTCTTATAACTAGAAGCTCAACAACATGAAGGCCCCACGGGATCATGCATCTCCATATATTTCCTCCCATTCCAAAAGAAATTTAAAATAAAGCAAGAGTGACCAACAGAAGTCATATTATGATGCACTTATCATATCAGCTTTTACTAACCAAAAGCCTGACAGTGGGAAAATCAAGTGGAACTTTGTTGACATTGTTGATAATATTATCACGATAAAGGAATGGAAGAACATAATTACAAATGAGCATTTTAACTTTGCTTGTGAAAGCTGCTTTTGTATTCTGAGAAGCAAGAGAAAAGACAATTAACTTTCTGTTGATCGTATGAAAAATGTTGACCAAAGAAATGTGCATTAGAGGACGCATGCTTGTTTAACGAGAAATCCAATACCTCACTATAAGTAGCCAATTCATGACCTCATCATGCATATTATTGTGAAATGGCATGTTTTGCATAGCCCTTCACGTGAAAGAAAAAGGATCATAACATGCTGACAATGATTACTCGTATGCTCACCAATCATTGACATATCATAAGTGGCTCTATAATTGAAAGTCCTTTAAGGCAACATAGATTGCTTTCTTCCTTATTTTGGGAGAGTTCTAGTGCAGGAACAGGGCTAAGATTGATTAAACTACTTGAGCCAAAGAGGGGAACCTTCTCCTCTTCATAGCATTCTGACGCCAACCAAAGGGGATAGCACCATTTTGTGGCAATCTAACGCCGACCAAACTTTAATAAGTGTATCTTCTTCATAACTATAGCAACGGCAACAAATGCAGTTTGACAGCACAAGATAATGACAGGTCAACCAACGAAATTCAGAACTATTATCAAGTTACGTGGCTCGTTTCGTAATGTTTGGCAAGTAAAAAACTGAACGCAAGAGCGGGGAAGTACCCATTAGAGGATGAACCATTCGACAGGCTGGGAGATGGGAGGTGCCTTCCCGGCAAAGGAATCTGCAGCGACTTGTGTGCGAACATCTGGATATCCGTCACCAGCCCATTCATCCTCTTTATATCCGCCACCTGGAAAAAAAGGGGGGAATGCCGTCTCCGAATAAATAACGGCAGGAAGCACCTAAAGACTTTAATCACCAACCAGAAATATATATATGAAAAAAAGGGATCCAGATTGGCCAGGTAGAAAATTGTCGAGGCAAGTCTACCCACTCTGTGATCCATAATGGAAATACCAGTATAAACATTAATCCCGGTTGAAATTACCTGTAATCGAGGATCACAGGAAGAACGAAGAAGAGAACATCCCAAAGTCCCTCGCTTTCATCGGTCAAACGGATGATTTCCAACACAGTCGCCCGGTTCCATGTGGAACGGACTAGGAGTCAAAACTACACACACACACACCCAACGCAAAACATGAAAAGGGAGCATAAATTTTACCTCGACTCCATATCTTATGGCGACGCCGGCGAGGGTTTCCATCTTCGACACCCGGTGTTCAATGAAGTTCGCGCGAAGAGCCGACGGAACGGGCGATGAAGAAGACGAGGAAGACGAAGAAGCGGAAGAGAAGAACTCGTCCGCCTCCCTCCCGTGCACCAGCCCCCCATTCACCAAACCCTCCGGCAACAAGCACGGGGAACAGGGACCCCCGCCCCGCATGCTATCGACCTGCATCATCTCTAATCGTTGCAGGGAACCCCCGCCGAATCCACCAAACAAAAGAGAACCTTCTCGCCACCCGGAAACCCAGGCCCCGGATGATCCCCGCAACCGATCAACGGCTCCGTACGGGAAGACAGCGGAAAGAAACAACAGAAAACCGCAGCAGATCAGCAACGGAATCACGAGAGCAAATTCACCGGAGTTCCCGCGATCGTCGGAGTTGCGAGGATCTGATTCCGGATTGAGACGGTTCTTGCAATTTTCTCATCTGGGATCGGATGGGCGCGTCAGTGCTGCGGCTTGGGAAGAGCGCCGGGAATTGCCCAAATCCCAACTGACTGGGCAACCTGGAAACGCGGAGGATGCGGGCCGGCGGGAAGGAGAAATAGAAGGCTTTTTGCCGGTGAGATTGTCGTGCGTCTCCGTTTTAAATCTATATCTATCTATCTTCTATTCTATTCTATATCAATACTATTCTATTCTATATCTATACTATCTATACTATATATATATATATATATATATATATAACGCAGTCCTAACAAGCTGACGTGGCAGCAGCAGAGCAACCTACGCACAAAACTCACAAAAAGATTAACCTACTTCGAAACAACCAAAAAAAAAAAAAAACGTACTCATCTCTCAAGACTAAAAAACTACCGCATGCACGTTTCACATGTCCGGTTTTAAAACCCACATCTTGCGATCTATTAGGCCCCGATCAACTCAAACTGTAACAGTGTAACCGTCGTGGCATTCCAAATTTAAAAAGTCTTGCCAAGGCAGATCTTTCTTCTGCCTGTTCACTGCGCTCTCCACATCGGCTCAGCGTCGCCGTGACAGATGTATCCGCTCAGGTACAGGTACAGTTCTGTGATGCAGTAAATATCTGTGGATGAAACATCAAAAATTTCTTCTCACGTTGAAATACTAAAACTTCCTCTCGCGTACATACCTCTACAGATCTCTCAACAAACTCTCTGCTCACGACGCTTTCTCCGTTCGCGTGATCATCACCTCCTACCGAGACTTCTGTCTTTGTTCTCTCCAAAGACGGTAAGTATATTGTTTACTTATAAATGCTTGCAAAAAATAACAGATTGACGTCAAAATAATTTAATTGGAATGCTTACCTTTCATGTATACAGGTTGCCGGAAACACTGTCAATCCTCACTTACCCATCCGCAGGACCAACCGTTTGCAGTGCCTGCTTCATCACCCTCAACTACGACCAGCCCTGCGTCTGCGTCTGCGTAAACATTGTCTTAACAGCGGTCTGCGTGATCGGTACACATCTTACATATTTTATGTATAGAAATTACAGCAGCAAAACTTTAAACATGTTGGAAAGCTTAACCTTAGATATAGATGTTGTAGATATCACTGCAACTGCACAGTCCCGCGGTTTGACAAATGTTCTATTTTTAAAACCTGCCCAAATATCAAGGTCTATGAGTCTATCTTACATATAAATCAAAAATTAAAGAGTTCTTTCTCTTTCAATTTGAAAATAATGAAGACAATAATATTAAATGTGTATTGCGGTTAATCGCTGGAGTGAGGATGGTCTGATCTTTTCTACTGTCAATTGTTATCCTTCTCTTACAACAGAAAAAAGGAACGCATACCCATTATTAACATGGCCAAGAAAAGCAGGGCACTCCATCGAACACGCACCCAAAAGACAGTCCCAAAACGATTGTGGTCACACTTTTATACCTCATCTACCGTTAAGATGTCCAACTGCTTCTTGATGTGTGATGCTCGATTGTGATCCTCTTATGTGTTCTGGTCGAGCTTATTGTTCGGGGGAAGTTCCTGTATCGTTCAAACTTTGTTCTGTTAAGAAAGATATAAGCCCTTCATCAACTTCCCAAATTTGTGGGGGAAAACTAAAAAAAGATGAAACAGTTCAGGAGAAAACTGTGCATGCCCACGGGATGGAGATGCGGTCGATGCCATTGGCGTCGTTACTGTTAACATAACACTTGATGAGGGGGTGGTGAGGAGAGAAGGAGCGGACAGGTGGCTGTGGAGGAGGATCCTCGGATCAGCTCGCCAAACGTCCTCCCCCTTGGCCCACTTCACGTTCCCGGAGGTGGGCTCAGCTGGCTGCAGCCGATGACCGTGGTGGCCCGTCGCAACTGTCGTCCGGGCGGGCACGGACCACGTCGCCGTCTTCATGGAGACAGGATGCCACAGCAGGCTGAGGAAGAGGATGCCGAGGGCGACGATGGAGTAGTTGACGCGGTAGTAGTACAGGTTGCGGCGGATGCGGGCGCTGGCCTCGCCGTAGTTGTAGGGGCGGCACAAGGCGGAGACAACCAGTAGGTCCCGCCAGGGCCGGCGAGTGACGACGATCTCCGGCCCGCGCCGCTTGGTCCGGGAGATGAACTAGATGGCGCCAACGCCTGACGATGGCCTTGCCGACGTTGGGATCATCCCGTAGCCGGCGCCCGACGATGGCCCCGCCGACGTCTGTTTCTCCTGCAGCATCGCCCTCCCGGAGCAGGCTGCAAGCTGCATCCGCTGTGGCCATGCAAGCTTCACCCTTCACTTTTCTACCCCCGGGGCTCTGCAAGCTTCCAGCTTCCCCCCACCAGGGAGGAGGAGGAAGAATAAGCCGCCACCCCACGCTAGAGAGAGAGAGGGAGAGAGAGAGAGAGAGAGAGTGGAGGGTGGGGAGCAGACATGGGGTGCTTCCTTGCTTGCTTCGGGGGCAAGGAGCGGCGGCGGAGGAGGGAGGCGGAGAAGGACACACCGGAGGGCGGCTGCGAGGGAGGCGGAGGAGGACACACCGAATGGGAGCCATCTGAGCGATCCACTCTTCTGCAGCCACGTAGGGAGAGGAAGCCATATTTGATTGGGGTTCTCTGAACTCTGAAGAACCACGGATTCCCGGGGCTGCATGCACTGTTGCGAGCAGGGAACAGGAGGACGACAACACCCATCCAGGCGGGAGGAGGGAGGCGGCTGCGGCCGGCGATTGTTCTGCCACAGGGTCGGCGGAGGAGGACACGGTATCTCCGATGGGCTTCCTTCTTCCTGGTCAGAAGCTGCCCTTCTCCCTCCTCTCCTTTCCCCAAAGCCCATTTGCCCGTCCAGATCTTTCTGCTTCCCCATTCTCCAGACTCCCAGATTTGGTGTCAGATTTGTGGAGAGGGCAGACGATGGGAAACGGCGCCAGGCGAAGTGGGTTTCACAGATCTGGGATGGAAGATTCGAGATAGACCATTAGATATATTTAAATTTATAAAATCTAAGGTTGGTGTGTCTTACCAAACTTAACAGTGTGAGAGAGTAATTTTAATTTATTTATTAATAGTATATTGTTATTTAAATTTTAATTATATTATATTATTATTATCAATTTAATTTGATGTATATTTTTGTAATATAATATATATAATATAGTCAAAATTATTTATGTTCTCATGTGACTGTGAGAGATTAATTTGGGCCACCATCGTGAGAGATAAAAGTTTTACAATGTAGCTTTTTATAGAATTTAACAGTGAGAGATAAAATAGTTTTTATTTATTTAATAATATTGTTAATTAAAATAAAACATTATATTATTTTCATGAGCAACGTCAAATGGACTCAGATTTCTGCTGCAAAAGTGCCCAGTCAAATATTGATACATTTAATTGCATTGAATGATACCAACTCTCTAATTTCTTTTAGTAAACATACACATTTACTATCCATATAAATTATAATATAATTTTTTATACAATATCAAACACAGTAAAACAAGTGGTTATAATTGAAGCACGTGGATAATATAGTGTTTCCCTAACATATTAAATGATTGGATAATATATTTTAAATAAATATTTTTCTAACCATCTCAATCTATATTTATATTATTACAATATAACTCAATCTTAGTGCTATCACAAGGTAGTACCAAGACAATTATTTAAGCCTAAGCATTCCTCTAAAAAATAAAATATTATATTATTTAACTTGATGTATGTTTATGTAATATAATATGTATAATATAGTTAAGATTATTTATGTTCTCATGTGATTTTGTAAATCATCTTTACATGTTGCTTTTTAAATATCTGGGGTAATTTTGAAGTTACTAAAAGGATTTTTAAAACTCAAAACAAAATTTAATATATATTTTTTATAACTCAAAGCATGTATACACTTTAGAATTCTATTAATATTTTTTCTTATTACGTTTCAGGATACATTTTTTAATTACATATTTTACAAGTGGTATCACATCATTGAAGAAAACTTTATCAGAAATGAACGTGAAGAAGAACTATCTGCAGATGCTACTCCAGCACAACATTCATCCAACAAAATGAAGAAAATCAAAATTGAAAAGGAATATAATGAAATTTGTGATCTACATATATTGTGTAAAAATGATACTTACAAACAAATGTACATTGTGACGTGGAATTATTATGTGTTGAATTTATAACTTTTCTATTTATTTTATTGATATTATGATGTTATTTACCTCTTAATTTACTTTTCATATAATTTCACCTAAAACATTCCCGTGCATAGCACGGGCATAGAACTAGTTATATATATAACACAGTCTTAAAAAACTAACGTGGCAACAGAGAACCGCCTCCGCACAAAACTCACATAAACAACAACAGCTTCTTCCGTGTAAAAAAAAAAATACAGCATGCTTAAAAACTACCACAATGCACGTCTCCTATCTATTAGGCACGATCTCAACTTAAAAAAAATATACATATTGCAGACTCCTCACGTCCGATTTTGAAGCACACGTCTTGCAATCTTAGATGTCCGGTTCAACTCAAACTGTAACCGTCGTTAAAATTCAAATTTAATCTCTATTCATAACCTTCATGCTCCCAACTGTTCACGCTTTCCCTATCCGCTCAGAGTCGCCGCGCCAGATCTATTCTACACATTGAACGATCGTCGAACTACTGCAGATGAAGATGACGGACGGGAAGGACAGCCCCGCCGATGCCAAATAGGAAACAAATCAGGTACAGTTCTGTGCTGCGCATGTTAATCTGAAAGTTCAGAAGTTTCATCTTACATTTTAGTAAAAAAATTCTAATCTCGACACTGATGAATACAACAGCAAATCCGAGCAGCGGTCTGCAACCCGGCGTAACCATCACTCTCCTTGACGGAGGTCGGTGTCGCCTTACTTGCTGGAGATTGTCAGTATAATCTTCTCCTATAATCTACTTACAAATTTTATCAGGTACACATCTTAGATATTTTTTGCATAATTATGAATAGAATTAAATGTTGGAAAGCTTACCTTAAACATAGATGTTGTAGATAGCACTATAATTGCTGCAAATACTTACGATCGAGGCCCTACAAACCCCACAGTCCCGCGGTTTGACAAGTTTCCCATTTTTGAAACTTGCACAATCATGGTTTCTACACCAAGATTTCAGAAACTCAGCCCGCAAGGGCTAATTTAAGAATCTAAAAAGAGTAAACAAATAAATTTGGGACCTTGAAGACAATTAGTAATAGAGGAATCAATGAATAAACAGTGGAAGAACACCTATCTAAGGGGAGGTAGCCATTAGAACTCTTAAGGAGAGGTCAGAATACTGAACATTCCTTCCTGTTCACGTCCGTCGGGCAACTCGCAGACACGCAGCTCCCCTGCTCGCCCTGCGGCGCCAGGGACACTTGCAGGTTGTATCCGTCGACCAGGCTGACGTCGTAGAAGTCCTGCCCTCCGTTGGTGCCTAGCGTCAGCTCCAGTAGGGTAGCCGGCGGGGTGGCACCCGCACCGTTGCAGTCAAGTCTCCCTCTGCTGCAGTCCCCGGTGCCGCACTTGAAAAGGCCCCAGAATCGGCCAGACCACGCCGCCGGTGCGATCAAGTTCGCAGAAGCACCACTGGCGAGCTCCAACCCTGTTTGCGCCAGGGCAGATGAGCCTGCGTCGGAGAGGGTGCCCGCCTCGCCTTCTCCTCCCTGGACCCCCATCCACGCCCCCCTCGCCTTCTATCACTTCTTACGTCCGTCCGGCGCCGCTTCCTCTCCCTTCCACCCCCATCCAACTTGGATGGATCCTCCTCCCTGTGGTCGGCAACCTTCGCGTCCATATCCCTCCTAAACCCTGGAACACAGCAAGATCGGGATAGAAACAGCAACAGCGGAGGCCTGCGGAATGCTGGAAGGAAAACAAACTTCAGAGCAAGCCCCCCGGAACCTCCCTTCTACAGACCTTCCATCCACCCTCCCCCTCGCCTTCTTCTCCTCCCTGGACCCCCCTCCACAGCCCTCTCTCTCCGCAGACCCTCCCCTTCATAGACCCTCCATCCACGCCCCCCTCCTAGCTTTCGCCTTCTTCCCCTCACCGAACCCTCCTCTCAACGGCACCCTGAGAGGCTTGCAGCGACGTTGTTGCTTGATTACGATGGAAAAGTGGTTTCTGTGATGGGAAGAAGAAAAAGGGAAAATTAATATCCGGTCCAAATTAATAAAATTTATTAATTTCCAGTCCAAAGACCAGAAAAGTTAATGTTAGATCTTTTGACTGTTAACTTCCTAATTTTACATCCAACAATTTCACACCGTTGCTATGCCGCTGGTGAAGTTTTCTAAAACCCCAAAATACCCCTTAGATCCTCATCTTTTTGTCTTTTGGATGCATCGAACACCCCCTCCTCCGCCAACTTGCTCGACGGTGAACACCCTCTCCTCCGCGAACCTGCTCGAGGGCGAGGCTACCAAGCTGCTCGAGGGCGACGCCACGCTGCTTCGAGAAGACCTTGGAGAAGAAGCGGGCGGTGGACCTGCAGAAGAAGGAGCTGTGGAAGCTCTTCTTCCTCTTCTTGGCGCTGGTCTTCTCGGCGCAGGTCCAGTCGTTACTCGGCCGCCTCCAGTGCTGCCACTGCTGGGCGCCCATCACCCTCCTCTCCCTCGGCCACCTCATCTTCTACGTCGCCGTCGCCCAGACCCTGCGCTGCATCAATGGGTTCAAGTACCAGCGCCGCTGCCACAAGCTCACCCTCGCCACCGACCGCCTCAAGCAGCTCAAGATGCGTGGCCCCGCCCAGATGGCCGTGGACGGCGAGGAGGAGGACCAGCTGCTAGAGGTGCACTACCAGGACCCCCCCTCCCCCCGAGAGCTACCTGAGCAAGTTCAAGCGCAACTGGGCGCTCCACTTCGGCTTCCTCATCTGCACTTTCGCCTTCACCGCCTCCTCCTCCATCATCATCATCTGCTTCTAGTGCCATGGCTAGCCAGCTTTCGCGAACATGAATCACATCACAACACAAGCAGCAGCTACTGCTTCTGCTGCTGTTAAGTTCTCCCATCCCATCCCATCCCATGGGTTCTTCTGGGCCAACGTCTTCTCTCACTGACATTTTGTTCCTGGAAAGCGATTGCAGCGCAGTAGCTTCGTTAGAACCTGTCCAACCCTCCCTCTTCCTCTTATCATCTGATCAGATTGGAGTGTTTGAAACCTTCATATTTTTCTCCTTTTTCCACCCTTTGGCTCGCCACTCGGGTGGTTCGTGTGTGGATCATCTGTAATGGAGAAAGTCTTGAGCTTGATTGATCTTGGTAGGCCTCCATCCTCGTTCAAAGTTCTCATCTTTTTTTTTCTGCACTTATTAACGCGCACGACGTCGCAAGCCAGGTAATATTTTTTAATTAGGGAGGATATTTTTGACATTCGCATAGCAGACTGTTACCCAATTTCATGGTTTCCATCTAGTTTGGACTGAAAATTAAATTTGGTTCAAAAGAGGACTGGACATTGATATTTCTAAGTGTTTGGATTAAAAATTAACTCACCTACTATAAAATGGACCGGGAATCAAATTTGCGGAAGAAAAAATGGTTAAAGTGGAAGCAAAGGAGGAGCAGAAAAGGTGGAGAAGGGAGCATGAAGACAAAAGCAAAAAGTTGGTCAAAAAGGTGGTCGTGATGGGTTTCTGGTAGGAGGGGAGCTGCATCCACAGGAGATAGCCAGGTAGGAGGGGAGCTGCCCCTGCAGCATCTTCCCTCAACAGAGACATCTGCCGTTGTCTCTGCATAAATTTTACAAAATTTCACAGTGAGAGAGAGAGAGAGCAATATTAATATATTTAATAATATTGTTAATTAAAATAATAGTGTTATATTGTTATTTTAATTAAAATTTTAACATAATTATATTATATTATTCTTATTAAAATATTTTGAAATTAATTCAAATTAACTTGATGTATGTTTCTGTAATATAATATGTATAATGTAGTCAAAATTATTTATGTTCTCATGTTACTTTGTAAATCATCTTTACATGTCGCTTTTCTTAAATGTTAAAATTATTTATGTATGGTTATTTCATTCTTGATTATATTTGGGGTAATTGTAAAATTGTGAAAAAAAAATTATTTAGAGAGAGAGAGGAGAGAGAGAGGCCGGGGCCGTCTTCTCCCCTCCCTCTCCTCCTCCTCCCCTTCTCTCGATATAGATTTCACATTATTTTTCTTAATTTTGTTCTTATAATTTTTTCATTGGCAATGTTTCATTTATTGAGCTTATATTAATTAAAATGGATATTGATATGATATTGAGTAGAATTGAAATTGAATCATAGTAAATAGTGATAATAATTTCTGTTATTTAAATAGAGTGCATAACTAATATTTTTTACTGATAAGGCATGCAGACATTTGAAGCTTTTTTTAAACATTTCTTTCTAATTTCTAACATATTATTCATTTTTTTAATGAATTTTTCTTCCCACACCTATCAAAATGAGGCTATCATATTTTTACATACGTTGTACTTCTTTTAATATAGTTATAATCATTATGATAAAATAATAAAATTTTATTATTATATATGAAAATCAAATATATAAAGGCAATATAAGTGCATACTAACATACATATTAAAATTGTTACTAAATATTTACATTTATAAATTAAATGTTAAGATATATTTTTTTAATCCATTTTTGTTATGAATATTGTGATGTTCTTAAATTGGGAATTTTTTAAATAGATATAAAATTTTCCCTCTGATCTTTTAATTAATATTTTAAGAGAATTATGTTAGTACAATATATTATTTTAAATTTTTAATATTTTTTCCACTTTAACCTGATGTATGCTTCTATAAATGATAATTTATCTAAGTTTACAATTCACCGATAACATTACAATTTATTGTTGTGACTATCATATAATGTATACTTATATCTAATTTCAATTGTTAGTTTCACGTGGAAGACTACAATTGAGATCTATAGATATTGTGTAATAATATTATTTACAAATTAATGTCTCATAACATAGATCAACATGTGATTTGAATTTATTACGTGTTGAATTTATTTTTTTTGACATTATATTATTGATATTGTGATGTTATTTAAATCTACAATTTATTTTTAATAATTAAATTTTAATTAAATAAAATATATTTTTTAAAATACATTTTTTTTGTGAGTAATAATTGCATAGATGGTGAGAAGAATATACAAAGCCTATGACCATAGGAGAATGGAACATAGGAGGAGACTTCAAATGGGGCTAGGAGAGTGCACCCTTCCTCAAGGAGGAAGAATGTTCTCACTCCACCAGCCACAACATTTGAATGTCAAATCTAGCCTATTCATGACCACACAAGATGTGGACTATGAATGAAAACAAGAAAATACAAATGAAGATAACTTTGCTAATGACTTGTTATGTTAAACCGTTCAAATCTCTCCAATCTCTTCGTGATTTGATGTCTACTTTGTAGTCTTCCATACATAGCCTTATGTCTTGGAGAATACAGATAAGAAGTTGATATCTGGAGCTGGATTTTCCTTCAAAAGTTCTTGTACATCTCTCCCGCCATATCCACCAAACAACAGTCTTTAGAGCAAGCTGAGCCAGAGACCAGATTGAATTATGAACAGGAAAATTGTTCTTCAGCTGATTTATTTCTGCATTGAGACAATCTTCAGGGGGTCTTCCAAGGTTAAATCTATGAAGAATATCATGCCAAATCCAATTGCTGTAATCACAAGTGAAGAATAAGTGCTGATTACTTTCTTCATTTTTCCTGCACAAAACACATTGGTTAGCAAGCTGAAAACCTTTTGCTTGGAGGTGATTAAGAGTGGGCAGCCTATCTAATCCTGCTTGCCATAAACATATGTTAAATTTTTGGGCACCCGGCCTTCCCCAAGTCCAGTGATAATCACTAGTAAGAACACTTTTACTTCTGATTTCATTCCAAACTGAGGAGATGGAGAACTTCCCTTTATTATGATTCCAAGCAATATTAAATTTTTAAAAATACATAAAATATATTACAACTTAAAACATTCCCGTACATGGCACGGACATAGAACTAGTTTTTAAATTGTAGATTTAAATAACATCACAATATCAATAATAAAATGGCAACCTAAAACATTCTCCATTTTAAATCTATATCTATCTATCTATCTTCTATTCTATTCTATATCTATACTATTATAATAAAACTCAGTCTTAGAAGTACACGTGGCAATACCAGAATTTTTTTTTCCCACCCAAACTGAGATATCTCAGTCTTGGTGCTGCCAAGTGGCAACACCACGAGAAACCTAAACATCCTCCCTAAATATTCTCGGTAATCTTATTCCTCCTAAATATTTCCGGTAAAAAATAGAAAGCACATCCCGAAATTAATTTGATATTTTAGATAGTCTATTTATTTCGGATTTATTACCTCTGTTAACTTTTATGACGGGATGGATTCTCTGTTAATTATCTTATTCTGACTTTCTAACCCTGCTACATACTCACAAAAAATATGAAGAAAAAAAACTGTCAATGTAACAGTCCTTCCCGTCATCCTTCTAATTAAAGACAGGTTAACATGGGAAGTCTAGCGCACTAGGTTAACAGGAAAAGTCTCCCGCCAAAACAAAGCAACGAACTCACAAAAATTTGAAAAAAAAAAAAACTTTGTGAATTTAGCCATCTTTCTCATCTTCCTTCCAATTTAAGACTGGTTAACAGAACAAATCTAGCACAAGGTTAAGATGGCAAGTGTAGCCGTCTTACTAATTCAAGAACCTGAGGGTTAACAAATATATATGATGATGTTATTCTTGCACAATATTCATATAATAAGATGAAGAAGATTAAAGTTTAAAAAATATGTTGAAAGTTAACAATTTATCTTATGTTTATGACTGTTATGACTTATGTTTCATGACATAAATCAATCTTTCATGGACTTTTTATTTATTGATAATATTTACTTTTTCGCTATATATATTTCTTATGAATCTTACGATGTGCTTCGATATATTGTTATTCTTTCATTTATTGTCATCATTTTTACAAATTTTATACATAAATTATAAGATATATTAATATATTAAAAATATTTAAATCTAAAAACTTTCCGCGCACGGGTAGTCATCTAGTCTATACTATATATATATAATGCAGTCCTAAAAAGCTGACGTGGCAGCAGTAGAGCAACCTGCGCACAAAAAACACAAAAAATTAGCCGTCTTCCGTTTTAAATAAAGGGAACTGCGGCAAATCAGCAACTTCGTCCGCTTTTTTTTAAACTACTCAAAAACCGCACCATGCTCATCTCTCTCACCTAAAAACTACCTCATGCACGTCTCCCATCTATCACACACGATCTCGATCTAAAATTTAAAAAAAAATTGTTATACCCGCCAACCAAATCTAATACAACTGACTCTACTTCCACAAACAAACACACTGCTACAGATCTCTTAACAAACTCTCTGCGAACGACGTTTTCTTCGTCCGCCGCCTACAACTTCAGCCATCAGCAGCAACTCCGACCAGCATTCCGGCAACTTCAGCCATCTACAGCAACTCAGTCCAGCCATCTGCAGCCCGGATCATCACCCTCTGTCGTTTTTCTCTCCAGAGACAGTAAGTGTAAATTTCTCTTATAAATACTTGAAAAAATATATCAGATACACTTTAAAAAAAGTAGAATGCTTACCTTACACCGTCAACTTCAGACATCTACAGCAACTCCGACTAGCATTCCGGCAACTTCAGCCATCTACAGCAACTCAGTCCAGCCATCTGCAGCCCGGATCATCACCCTCTGTCGTTTTTCTCTCCAGAGACAGTAAGTGTAAATTTCTCTTATAAATACTTGGAAAAAAATATCAGATACACTATAAAAAAATTAGAATGCTTATCTTACACCGTCAACTTTAGACATCTACAGCAACTCCGACCAACATTCCGGCAACTTCAGCCATCTACAGCAACTCAGTCCAGCCATCTGCAGCCCGGATCATCACCCTCTGTCATTTTTCTCTGCAGAGACAGTAAGTGTAAATTTCTCTTATAAATACTTAGAAAAAAATATCAGATACACTTTAAAAAAATTAGAATGCTTACCTTACACCGTCAATTCTCATCTATCCATCTCCAGCAACTCTGACCAACAGTCTACTGCCCTGCAACTACACTCTCGGCGAACAGCCAAAGTCCTCCTAGCCGCTGTCGTTTTTCTCTCCGGTGACGGTAACTGTACTATTCTCTTTTAAATATATGAAAAAAAATAAACTTAATAGAAAATCTATGATTAGAAATTACTGATCTCTTGCATGTTTAGGAAAATATGGTATAACATTGTATTATAGTATAGTTATCTCTGAAATATTTACCTTACATTTACATGTTATATAAAACAAATCCACAATTACCATAAGGAACATACATGATACATGTCTTTGCTTGCGCCCCTGCAAAACCCCCCACAGTCCTGGCAAAAGGTAGCTTCCGGTGGGCAGGTGCGGTGGCTTTCGGTTTTGTAGATTTGGGCTTCATGAACATTTGCCGGTTCAAGCTCCCCGGAACCATTCTACAAGTATGTAAATCATGGAGTGCAAAACTCAGCAAAAAATTCCATTATTTAGACTGGGAAAAAAATATGAATCAGAAATGAGGAAGATCAAAATGTTATACCTAAAACCCCCACAGTCCTGATAGAAGGTAGCTTCCGGTGGGCAGGAGCAGTGGCTTTGGGTTTTGTAGATTTGGGCTTCATGAACATTTTCCGGTTCAAGCTCTCCGGAACCATTCTGCAAGCATGTAATTCATATAGTGCAAAACTCAGCAAAAAGTTCCATTATTTAGACTGGGAAAAAAATTATGAATCAGAAATGAGTAAGATCAATTGTGTATGTACTGTAGCTGACTCCTCAGAACATCTCTTCAATTCTGAAGCACCATGCTGAGGAAAACTTCCAAGGTGTCTGCCCACCCAAGTCATGAAGATGTAGGCTGGGGGTGTAGGGCAAACCCTTCCCACTGTGGCTGTATCCACTTCCTGATCCACTTCCTGCGCCCATCGTTGCCTGGGTCTCTGTACTGCTGCTGCCCAGAGTTCCAGATGGACGCTGGCTTCGTCCGTGTGGCAGTAACAGTGAAGCTATATATGCATGCCTTCTGTTTCTCCTGCAGCATCGCCCTCCGGAGCAGGCAGAGAGCGCTAGACAGAAAGAGACGGCCACCGCCATCATCTCTTTGTTTCTTCAATAACCTAGGAACCACCTACAGCTGAGTGGGGGCTAGAGATCTGTCCATCTCCTGTTCTTGCTCTCCACGTCCGTTTGTAAGGGCATGCCGAACAAGATGGATCCGCTGCCACGCCGGCGGGGAAGACGACGACCCCAGCAAGCGACCCCTCCGGGAGATCCCCGGTGGCTACGGCGTTCCCATACTGTCATCCATCATCGGGGACGGTGCGGCCGGAGCGGACGAGCCCCTGAGGTTGTGAACAGGGTTCCGGCTTCTGCTTCGCCGGCGGGAAGAGAGAGGCGGCTGCGGCCGACGACTGTTCTGCAACAGGGTCGGCGGAGGAGGTGAGGTCTTCCGGAAAGGCGGAGACGAGGTGGGAGGTTGCCTAGGTGGCGGAACCTGCTTGAGACGGTGGTCGCAGAAGCACTTGGAGCAGAGGCCGAGTGCATGGAGGGCTGCCGAAGAAGCCGCAGTTGTCCCCTCCACAAACCCTTCCATCCAGGCCTCCATCGCCTTCTTCTCCTCCCTGGACTCCCCCCTCCACAGCCCCCTCTCTCCCCAGACCATCCCCTTCAAAGACCCTCCATCCACGTCCCCCATCCCAGATTCGCCTTCTTCCCCTCCCAAACCTGCTTCCCCTCACTCCCCTCTGCCCCGCGTAGCTCACATGATATGGCCGATGGTGGAGGGGGGCAAAAGTTGTCAGATGGGAAACAGCGCCAGGCGAAGTGTCAGATGGGTTTCACAGATCTGGGATAGATATACTAATGGAGGAAGATTCGAGATAGATCATTAGATATATTTAAATTTTATAAGATTTAGAATTGTTGTGTCTTACCAAACTTAACAGTGAGAGAGAGCAATTTTAATTTATTTTATAATATTATATTGTTATTTAAATATAATTATATTATATTATTTTATCAAATTAATTTGATGTATATTTCTGTAATAAAATATGTATAATATAGTCATAATTATTTATGTTCTTATGTGACTGAGTAAATCATATGTACATGTAGTTTTTTAAAATGTTAAAATTATTTATATTACTCAACAATAACATTACATTTTTTTGTTATTATCATGTAATTGAAATTTCTTCAAGGCCGCACGAAACAGCAGCAAATTTGCGTGAAAAAATAATAAAAGTAACTTATTAGAAGTATTATAATTTTATACTCTCCATATTTAAATTTATACCTAATTGGCTTTTATATTTTTTACAGGATGGAGACAGTGATTCATTTCCTGAAGAATTAGATAATTTTCTTCACAAAAAATTTATCTTCAAAATTTAAATTTCAGAGTATAATCTTCAACAAAAGTGGCCTATCTATACAGTTATTCGTGTGACAGATGACCACAATTTGATTGAAGAATATTTGGCTACTTCAATTGTAAATAACATAAATACACAATCTCTTATCAAATACTTTTCTTTTAATGTGCTACATTCATCTATGTAAATACAATGCAAAAGTTTCTAACTAACATTATTTACTCAATTTTTTTCAGGAATCAGTTGAGAATGAAGATATGGACAACAATAACAAAGAAGATGAACAAAGTCAATTTATGGATCATGTAAGTATAACTCAACAAAGTTTAATATATATTTTTTATAACTCAAAACATGTATACACTTTAGAATTATATTAATATTTTTCCTTATTGCGTTTCAGGATACCTTTTCAATTACATGTTCTACAAGTAGTATCACATCATTGAAGAAGACTTTATCAAAAAATGAATGTGAAGAAGAACTATCTGCAGATGCTACTCCAGCACAACATTCATCCAACAAAACGAAGAAAGTCAAAATTGAAAAAGAATAGAATGAAATTTGTGATCTATATATATTGTGTAAAAATGATACTTACAAACTAATGTCTCTGACATTGTGACGTGGATTTATTATGTGTTGAATTTATATCTTTTCTCTTTATTTTATTGATATTATGATGTTATTTATATGTTTAATTTAGCTTTAATGTAATTTCACCAAACACATTCCCGTGCATGGCACGGGCATAGAACTAGTATATTACTAAAATTAAGTCCTAATCCTGTCTTTCTAGGAAGCCACGTCCACAAGCTCTTCCCACTCTCTTTCTCTCTCCTCTCACCCACTCTCTTTCTCTCTCAACCCCCGCTTCTTCCATTACAAAATTAAACCAAACACACCTCTCCGCCATGCTGTTACTCCGTGCAGAAAAAAAATATACATGACTATTGTCAAACCAGAACAAGATTCATTACTTACCTGTGCTTCATGTGAGTATAATCTCACCATCTCACATGACAACCATGCAGTTACTCCGTGCAGAAAAAAATCTACATGACTATTGTCAAACCAGAACAATTCTATATATATTACTAAAACTCAATTCTAATTCTGTCTTTTTAAGAAGCCACGTCAACAACCTCTCCCCACTCTCTTTCTCTCTCCTCTCACCCACTCTCTTTCTCTCTCAACCCCCGCTTCTTCCATTACAAAATTAAACCAAACACACCTCTCCGCCATGCTGTTACTCCGTGCAGAAAAAAAATATACATGACTATTATCAAACCAGAACAAGATTCATTACGTACCTGTGCTTCATGTGAGTATAATCTCACCATCTCGCATGACAACCATGCAGTTACTCCGTGCAGAAAAAAATCTACATGACTATTGTCAAACCAGAACAAGATCTATTACTTACCTGTGCTTCATGTGAGTATAATCTCACTTGACAAGATAAACTAGATGGACGATCAAACAAGCACCTTCATTTTGATGGAACAAAAAAAAAACTAAGCCATCCTTACCATGACAGATCCAGTGCAAACTTTTCTGCGAGAATGGCTGCCTTTAATGCCAATTCTTCACGCATGGCAAACTCTGATGTTTTGAGGTACTGAAGAAAAACATAATGTTATCAAAAACTAAATGGGTAACCGCCTAACCGATCCATCTCCAGCGAAAGGACACGTCCTCTATATCCCTCTACGTTCGCGACCTCACCCTCATCTCTCTTAAAAAGAAGCAGAAAAAAAACATTAAAACTCTATAGAGCATTGGGATTAGTGTAACAATCTAAATTTTTCAAAAAATAAAAATTTAATAATAATAACAAATAAAAATAATTAAAAATTGAATAAAAAAATAAATAAAATCTATTAAATGAAAAGAAATAATGGATTTTGTTAAATAGACCCATTAGAAATTAGTGGGTCAAAATAGAGATTTTTAAAAGAATAATAATAGAAAAATACCATAAATTCGTAACTAAATTATTACTTAAATAGAAAAGAGATATTTAATGTATTAAATAAGAAGTTTGAGTTGGATTTGGATTCCTAAACCTACCCTAGTTGCTTGGCCACGAATCTAGCTCCCATCCTAACCCAATTAGAAGTTCTCATGCTTAGAAAGAGAAGAGAAATAAGAAATTCTAGAATTTAATAGTAATTAGAGTCTTATTAGAAAGTAGAAACCCAAAAGACATAAATACTCTCTTAAAGCTCCATGGCCGGCCCTAGCTCATTGCCAAGGGTTTCTGGACTAGGAGGAGAGGCCAAGGAAGAGGAGAATTCGTGGGGAGAAGAACCTCTCAAAGCACTCAACCTCGTTCTTCAAGTTGTAGCCCTAGAAGAGGAAAACGATCAAAGGTAGGCATTCTCACGAGCAAAACTAAATCAATTTCGTCTGTAGGTTGATCTAAACGTCAAGAATCAAAGTCCTCTGATCTCATACTTTTCCATCGAGCAAATCTTTTGTTCTTAATTTTTGAAGTTCTGTAAACTCCATGACCCCAAGCCCCCTTCTTAATTCTTGATCTCCATGTATACTGAACCACATGCTACGAAATTTTTATTAGGGATACTAATGCATGTTAGGCTTCTTTTGCCCCTAAAAGCCCTAATTTTCATCCATCCTATCTTGCAAATTAAATCATTGATCTCAACTATGTACTGTTTCATGTTCATCATGAATACACATGACCAAAGCATGTCAAAACCCTGTGTGTTTTCCAATTCCTATTTACTGTAAGTACCCATGCATGTCTAGATCAATTCGCAACTGGTTTCATGGTTTTTCATCACTTGTACAAATAGTTATGATTTTTTGAATCACCCTGTGTCAAATAGGGTAAGTCTGGCCCGTAATCCAATACACTATTCTTTCCCTGTCAGACTCGGGCGCAAACCCTGTGAACATGACGGCCCGATAGGCCGCGTTCATAGGGCTGTCGTGACAGAGCCTTCCATCGCGATCTGATCGCGATAGGGCCTGTCGTCGCGATCTGCTGCCTGATCTGACTAGGCCGTCGCGACCATCAAACAACCCCGTCGCGATCTGCCTTCCTGAACCGATGAGGCCGTCACAACCTGTACAAGAGCCTGTCACGTTCTACTTGACCCCGTCGCGACCCTCATTAGGTTACGTCGTGATCTGGGCTTTTTGCATGAAACCCCCTATGTCTGCAAGTCTTGACTTTCTACAGTGTTTGTACCCTTTCTTAACATTCATGTACGCAGTAAAAATACCTGTTATAAACTGAACATTTTTGTGTGATTTTAAAAGGCATACATATGACTTATTTCTAGCTATGATTTCATGATACATGCACACACTTTAAACCATCCAATTATGGCTTAACTTGGCATGTAATTATCTCATAATACACCTAGTAATTTATGTAATTAATTCGCCATATTTTAAATAAGATTTGTCTTCGTTTCTCGCATTCTTTTGGGAATACCATTATCGACGCTCCACTGTTCTAGAATTCCTCTAGAACGTCGAGCACTTGTTTCTATATACATACTCTCTCTTGACTTGGGTGAACTCTCCGTCGGATACTCCTTCTGCCGGACTAGTGAGTCTTTGTTCAAGGCCTTCGTAAGTCTCCTCTGTCCATGGATTCCCACATGGTCGATGAGCCGGCTATACCCTAACACCTATGATACCCTTTAGGGATCAACATGATCCAAACGGCTATTAGAAGTTCACTCTTATCTTGAATCATGCCGGACCTCTAGACCTGTGCTTAACATGGCCAGTGGTAGGGTCGTGAGTTCCACCTGACTGCTAACACCATGTGCACGTGTTGTGCAACTGTTACTATCGCCTGTTTACTCGACGTGTTACGTGCAATGTCTACTAGCTCTCATCTATACTCTACTCGCTCATCTATTCAAGTTCACTCTACTATCTCGTATATTCATCTAGTGCTCTCATCTATTTTTTGGTGCTTTATATTGGCCATTGACTGATTGTCTAAAGATAAACAATATAACCAATGCCTGGCAATATATAAAGGGCCCGATTGGTCCTGGGATGTGTGCCCGAAAGTGCTAGTGCCATTGAGAGTTAAATGATCAGAGTGTTTGGCATTACACTCGAGTGCTATCTATCACGACTATCTAAATGACAATCAAAAGTGCTATGTTCTCTCATTGTCTCTTGACAAAAAAGTGCTATATTATACACGTCGTGCTATTGCTATACTTTGTGCTATTTGTGCTATACTTGACACTTGTGCTATATTTAGAAAGCTTGTGCTATTTCTATCATGCGCTATCCTTCTATCTTTTACTTGACTCTCTCGCTCTCTATCTTTAGTTATTCTGCCCTTTAATATATTAATCATTTAAAGCCTGCTTGACTATTGAGATTTAAGTCCTATTGGGCGTTATCACTCACCCTGCGTTATTTGTCGTTGTGTTCTCAGGTGAGACCAGGATGAACTATACACTCAAGAGGACAGGAACGATCAGGAGTGATGTTATGAGCACCCTAGTGTCTTAGTACTATGTTAGAGTTATAGTAGTTATGTTAGAAGTTTGAGTTTTGTCTTTTGCTTATTTCAATGTATTTGGGCCCTATAGATTGGCTCTGATATTAGTGGTTGTAACTAGACATTGAAAAGTTATTAATGAGAAGAATTTTCTTTAGTATTATTCATTGTGCAATGGTTTGATGTCTAGTGCTCTATGCCTCGCGTTCCGATATTCCGCGTCGGGGCATGACAATTTTATGGTATCAGAGCCTAGGTTATTCTTAAGTATAGGATGATCTAGGTTGACCAGCCTCGACTAGAGTCAATTATCCTACCTATGTGAGTTGTGGTTAGAGCCATGGGTAACTAGCTAAAATAAAGTCACACACGCACGAATTAAATTTCCCATAAATATCATGACAATAAGTTATTTTTGTAGGAACTTAGCAACAAAGATGACTGCTGAACGTGCTCAAATGAGGGGCATGCAACAGACCATCCAAGAACTGACGTGCGCAATTGTGCAAGCTACCCAAGGAGGTGGCAATCGTGGTGGTGCAGGCAACCTGCATCGTAACTTCCAGAGTCTGAACCCACCTAGGTTCAGTGGATCCACAGATCCGGATGAAGTAGAACACTGGCTAAAAGAAACAGAAAGAATCTTCCGTGTCATGCAATGTGCAACGGGGGATAAGCTGCTACTGGCCACCTTTCAACTTGAAAAGAACGCCCGCACTTGGTGGGAGTCTATGGAAGAGACCCGAGCGAATGGTCAGTTCACTTGGGCCGAATTCAAAGAAGCCTTCAACTCCAAATACTTCTCCGAGCATGTGCAAGAAAGGAAGGCTGCAGAATTTGCTGCTCTTAAGCATAGGAGCCTGATAGTGGCCGAGTATGAGGCCCAATTCTCTAGACTGGTAAGGTATGCTGAACACCTGGTGAACACGGAGAGAATGAAGGCTAAGCGCTTTCTTAACGGCCTTAAGCCTCACTACATTACCCAACTAGCACCTCTCGACATCCAGACCTACACCGAGATGGTAAAGAAAGCTCAGCTGCTAGAAGATGCTACAGACTTCACCGACCGTATTAAAGGGAAGTTCGTGAAAAAGGAAATGACCTCTTGTCAATCATCTGCTAAGCCAAAACAATGGCAAAAAGCGTCCCTTCAACATCACGGAGGGACCCAGCCAAGAAAGAAAACCCAAGATTGCAGTCTCCAACACTCCAACAAAAAGTAACTGCAAGCATTGTGACAAGCTAGGTCACACCGCTGAAGAGTGCTGGAGGAAAGTTGGCGCATGTCTGCACTGTGGAAGCCGCGAGCACCACATCCCCGAGTGCCCGCTACTGAAAGAACATGAGAGTCGCCCTAATGCGCCTAAGAAATAGGGAAGACTGCAAGCCCTGCATAATGAGGAACCCGCTACAGACGGTGGCGTGGTAGAAGGTACACTACAAGTTTTCTCTTTATCAGTATTTGTTTTATTTGATACTGGAACAACTCATTCCTTTATATCTTAAAACTTTGCTGATACCTTGAATGCTAAACCTATATCCATGGGTTGTGAGTTCTCTGTCACAATGCCACTAGGAGAAAAGGAGAAATTGAACAAATACTTTCCATCTGTTGATGTAATGATCGGAGACCATAACCTAAAAGCCGACCTGGTGTGTATGCCCATAGAAGATTATGATGTAATTTTGGGAGCCGACTGGTTGTCCACTTATGGGGCAAGTGTCGACTGTAAGAAAGGGAAGGTTACCTTTGGTGACTTTCCTAAATTGGCATTCTCTGGGATTAGACATAAGAGACAGATGTCTCTAATCTCCGCCATAAAAGCCCACAATATGATAAGGAAAGGTTGCATTGCTTTCCTAGCAGCCGTAGTAATTGAAAAGAAGGGTTCTAAAATAGAAGACATCCACATAGTCCAGGAGTTCCCCGATGTGTTTCCTGAAGATCTGCCAGGGATTCCCCCGGAACAAGATGTCAACTTCGTCATAGAGTTGATCCCTGGAGCTGCCCCGATAACACGACAACCGTACCGGATGTCACCTATCGAGCTCAAAGAATTGAAGGCGCAACTGATGGAACTATTAGAGAAGGGGTTCATCAGACCGAGCACTTCCCCATGGGGAGCACCTGTGCTATTCGTCAAGAAGAAAGATGGATCGATGAGGCTATGCATCGACTATCGTCAACTCAATCAGCTCACCATCAAGAATAAATACC
This sequence comes from Colocasia esculenta, assembly GCA_014218235.1. Lineage (NCBI taxonomy): Eukaryota > Viridiplantae > Streptophyta > Magnoliopsida > Alismatales > Araceae > Colocasia > Colocasia esculenta. The sequence goes on along the minus strand of CM024764.1, from coordinate 47,421,964 downwards.
CATTGCCTAGGGTCGATGAACTATTCGACCAAATATCCGGAGCTTAATATTTCTCCAAGATCGATCTTCGATCTGGCTATCATCAAATGAGGATCAAGGATGACGATATCTTCAAAACGGCTTTCAGGAGCAGGTATGGACACTATGAATTCATCGTTATGCCTTTTGGTCTAACCAATGCTCCTACAGCCTTTATGCAACTCATGAACATCATATATCAGCCATACCTTATAGCAACCTGAATTTTTGCAAAAAAATAAAAATAAAAATTTAAATAAAGAATTAAAGCCTAGCTAAATGGATATTTAAATGAAAAGAGCATTAAATGGAAAAGAGTAATGGTCTTTGCTTAATGGATCCTCTAGAATTTATTGGGTCAAAAATATGAATTTACAAAGGAAGAATAATAGAAAATACCCTAAATTCGTAACTAAATTATTACCTAAATAGAAAAGGGGTATTTAATACATTAAATAGGAAGTTAGAGTTGGAATTGGATTCCTAAACCTACCCCATATGGTTTAGCACGAATTTAGATCTCTTCCTAGCCTAAATAGGGATTGGAAAGCAAGGAAGGAAGGTTAGAGTTAGGAAATCTCAGAATTTAGAGGAATTAGAGTAGAAATAGGAATAGGAATTCATGCATGCATAAATACACCTCATAAACCCTCTTAGCCGACCCTAGCTCGTTGCCAAAGGTTGCTGGACGTGGGGAAGAGGTCAAGGAGGAGAGGATCTCGTGGGAAGAAGGTGTTCTTGAAGCTTCTTCCTCGTTTTTGGGAGTTTCAACCCTAGAAGACAAGTAAATCCAAAGGTAGGCATTCTCACAAGCTAAAATTCTGAAATTTCAACTGTAGGTTCTTCCTACCCTCTTGAATAAAACCCCCAAGTTTCATATTTTTCCATCCATCCTATCTTTTGTTCTTATTTTTTGAAGTTCTGCAAATATGATAACCCCGAGACATCATGTTAAATCCATATCTCCCCGTATACTTGAACCCATGCTATGAAATTTTTATTGTAAATACTTGATCTTGTTAGGGATCTTTTGACCCCGAAAGCCCTAACTTTTGTTGAGCATGTTACTCGAATTAAATCCATCTTGCTCCCCGTGTCATGTTCTATGTTACTCGTCCTTGTTCGTTCTCAAACAATATTCAAACCCTGTTCTCTCTCGAATCCCTATTTACTAGAAGTACTCTCGTATGTCTAGTTTCATTTGCCACTGGTTTCATGATTTTTCATCGCATATATAATTAGTTATGATTTTCTGAACAACCCTATATCAAGAATTGATAACCCTGGTCCGCAATCCAATGTCTGCTCTGACTCCTGTCAGAGTCAGGCGCAGACAACCAGAAGGTGACGCCTCGACATGTCGCTTTCTGGGCTACGATTGTGACAGCCCACCTGTCGCGATCAAGAAGGCGACAGGTGTACCGTCGCGTTCCCAATACCCGATCTGTAAGCCCTGTCGCGACCCGTACAGGACCCTGTCGCGTTCCATCATACCCCTGTCGCGATCCTCACTGGCCTATGTCGCCTTCACAGGAGTTTTGGTGAGAAACCCATAAAAATATTTCTGTCGCTTTCTAAATAATCCTTACGCCTTTTTACAGTTATACCCCCAGTCAAAACCTTGCCTAAAAATGGAGCAATATTGAATAATTTTAAATACATCTTCACGACTTATTTCTATCTATGATTCCTCTTGCACTTGCACACACATAAACCATCCATATATGGCTGAAATCTTGCAGAAAATATTTCACAATGTACCTGGTAATTTATTGAAATAAAATACATTAATTGCCCTATTTTAAAGGACTTGTATTCGTTTCTTGCGTTGTTTATAATACCGATATCGACGCTCCACTGTCCTAGAATTCCTCTAGAACGTCGAGCACCTGTTTTATATACACACTTTACTTGGCTTGTGGTGAACTCTCCGTCGGATATTCCTTTCGTCGGACTAGTGAACTCTTGTACAAGGCCTCCGTAAGTCTCCTCTGATCATGGATTCTCACATGGTCGACGAGCCGGTTGTACCCTAACACCCATTACACTTTTAGGGATCGATATGATCCAAACGGCTATTAGAAGTTCGCTCTTACCTTGAATCACGTCGGACCTCTGGACTTGTGCATAACATGGCCAGCGGGAAGGTCGTGAATTCCACCTGACTGCCAATACGACGTGCGCGTGTTGTGCAACTGTTACTATCGCCTGTTTACTCGTCGCTTTATGTGCAATGTCCACTAGCTCTCATCTATACTCAACTCGCTCATCTATTTACGTTCACTCTACTATCTCGTCTATTCATCTAGCGATCTCATCTATTTCTTGGTACTCTCTATTTGGCCAATTAAATAATTGATTGTCTACGATAAAAACATGACTATGCTAGGCAACATTATAAGGGCCCAGTCTGGTCCTTGGGAGGAGCACCTGAAAGGCTATAACTCGCGGGGGTCTAATGATTAGGGTGATGGCATACACCTAACGCATGAACACGCAAGATTTGATCTATGGCAATCAATTAATCAAACTATCAATTATTGGTTTACTTGAATCTCGTGGTTGAAAGAATATCGACCAACACTTGCTATCGTGACTTGTGCACTGTTGTGCAACTTTACTTGTTATCTTGTTATACGGCCAATCCGATATCAACACTTGTCGTGCTATACTTTCGTGCATTGTGCTGTTGTTTCTTGTTATCGTGTACCAGTACTTTCTATATGTTTCTCGTTACTCTCTCTAGTTATCCTGCTTTACAAGACATTAAACACTTAAAGCATGCTTGATCCTGAGATTTAAGTCCTACTGGGCGTTATCGCTCACCCTGCGTTATTTGTCATTGTGTTCTCAGGTGAGACCGAGGATGAACCATACACTCAAGAGGACGAGAACGACCTGGAGTGATGTCTTGAGTACCCTAGCGTCCTATTGCTATATTTAGCGTTGTAGTAGTTAGGTTTGGAGTTTAGTCTTTTCTTTCTTTCAATGTAATTGGGCCTCATAGATTGGCTCTGATATTAGTGGTTGTAACTAGGCATCGGAATGTATTAATGAAAAAAATTTGCTTTAGTATTATTCATTGTGCAATGGTTTGATGTCTAGTGCTCGCTCTATACCTGTTCACTTGCAACTGCCTTCGCGCTCCGATATTCCGCGTCGGGGCGTGACATACCTTCACAAGTTCATGGTCGTCTTCATCGACGATATCCTCATATATTCAAAGACCAACGAAGAGCACGAAGAACACCTGAAGATTGCATTGCAAGTCTTGCGAGACAACAAACTGTACGCAAAGCTTATCAAGTGTGAATTCTGGCTCGAAGAAGTGTCCTTCTTGGGCCATGTCATCTCAAAGGACGGCATCTCAGTTGATCCCTCCAAAGTCGAAGCTGTACTCAATTGGGAGAGACCAACCAACATCACAGAGATCAGAAGCTTCCTAGGACTGGCTGGCTACTACAGGCGGTTCATCAAGGACTTCTCAAAGATCGTCATTCCTCTCACGCGTCTGACACGAAAGGAGAATCCCTACTCCTTTTTTTGGTAAGTAATAAAAGGATTGTACTAAGAAACAATATTGTACAGAAGCCTTTGACCTTACAAGATATGATCTAAGGAAAACCTACTTAAAGGAGTACAGGAGAGTGCACCCCACCTCAGAGAGGCGAAATGTTCTCACTCCACCGTTCTCACTTTAGAGTAGAAAAGCTAGACTATCATGACCACACATGCCGTGGACTATGACAAACAAACAAATAGGCTAGAATAAAGTAATTGCAGAATTACAAAGTGGCAATTGTCTTTTGGAATGCAAGTCATTCATATCCCTTGATCTACCATGATTTCTGATTTGCTGAAGCTTGAAGATCATCAAACCTGGAAACTCAATAAATACAAGTCGAAGCATAGAAATGTCCATGTATGAAACTAAAATTAAATGAAAAGCATGCATGCAATAGAAGAATGAAAATGGCATGAGAATAATAGGCTGATCTAGATAATGGAAAAGTGGAATCTAGTGAGAATTCCTTTCTCTCTCTTGGATAAACTACTCAACTTCTCTTTCCTTTCAATGCAGCACCTCATATCCATAATGATGTCAATCAAAGTGTGAACTTTGTCCCTGTTTTTTCCCTTCAAAGATTCTGTTACATCTTTCTCTCCAAATCCACCATACCGCAGATCTGAGCGCCACTCTCACCATCTTGAGTAAAATGCCATTAGGAAACTCATGCATTAAAGCATTGACTTCTTGATGAACAGACAAATGAGGAGTTCTATGAAAATCAAATCTCTTTAAAATTTCTTTCCAAATCCATGTTGAGTAAGAGCAAGCAAAATATAAGTGATCAGTATTTTTCATATCATTTAAACAAAGCACACACCTGTTAACAGAAGCATACCCTTTTCTCTACAAGTTGTCAATTGTGGGTAGCTTCTAATGAAGAGCTTGCCAAGTACACAAAGAAAATTTCTGGACAGTTGGCTGATCCCAGACCCAGTTTTCAGACTCCAAATGTTAAAGATTGTGAGAAAGAGTGTGAGAAAAGCTTCCAAACTCTTAATGATTGCCTTACCTCAGCATCTGTTCTCGCTCTGCCAATAGAGGGAGAATGTTTCTCTATCTACATCGATGCCTCGGGAATTGGGCTAGGGTGTGTATTGATGTGAAAGGAGAAAGTCTTCGCCTACTCTTCCCGACAACTGAAGACTCATGAAGTCAACCTGTGCATGATCTTGAGTTGGCTGCCGTGGTCTTCGCCTAGAAGATTTGGAGACATTACTTATATGGTGAAAAGTTCACTGTCTACTCAGACCATAAAAGCCTGAAGTACTTATTCTCCCAGAAGGAACTCAACATGAGATAGAGAAGATGGCTAGAATATCTGAAGGATTTCGACTTCAACATCCAATACCATCCAGGCAAGGGAAACGCCGTGGCTGATGCTCTTAGTAGAAAGCTGTTGGCATCTGTTTTGAGTCTAGTCCTTGGCGAGATGCAACTACTAGAACAATTTACAAGGTTAGACTTAAATATTGAACATAGGGATGATCGAGTCTTGGTTGCCAATATCAAGATTCAATCTGATCTGCTAGAGGAGATTAAAGCTCAACAAGATAATGATCCATTCTTAGTTCGCATCAAGGAAACCTTAGTCGAAAGACTGGACTTTACTATGACTGAGGATGGAAGACTGGTGTTCCAAGGGAGGACATGCATTCCTGACAATGAAGAACTGAAGAGGAAGCTAATGGATGAAGCTCACAAAACAAAGTACACTACACCCTGGAGGTACCAAAATGTATCAAGACATGAAAAGAATGTTTTGGTGGCCGAACATGAAGAGAGAGGTAGCTGAACATGGTGCACACTACCTTACTTGCAAACAAGTAAAGGCGGAACACATGCGCCCTGCTGGCGTACTAAGACCACTAGACATCCCGGAATGGAAGTGGGAAAACATTGGCATGGACTTCATCATGGGTTTACCCAAGACTCGTGGTGGACTCGACGTCATATGGGTCATTGTCGATCGACTAACCAAATCTGCCCACTTTCTGCCTATAAAAAGTAAGTGGTCGGTGGAAGTACTAGCTGCCTTATATGTCAAATAGATTGTAAGACTACATGGTGTTCCATCATCTATAGTCTCAGATCGAGATCCAAGATTTACATCTCATTTCTGAAAAGGACTGCAAGGTGCACTGGGTACTAAACTCAACTTTAGTACCGCATTCCATCCACAAACTGATGGGCAAACTGAAAGAACCATCCAAATAGTGGAAGACATGTTGAGAGATTGCACTATAGACTTCCAAGGATATTGGAACGAGCACCTATCCCTTATTGAGTTCGCTTATAACAACAGTTACCAGGCGAGTATTAAGATGGCACCGTTCGAAGCACTCTACGGAAGAAATTGTAGATCTCCTACATGCTGGAATGAGGTGGGAGAACAGCAATGGCTAGGCCCGGATATGGTACAACGAACAACAAAAGACATTCAGGTGATTAGAGACCGGCTTAAGACTGCTCAGTCTAGACAAAAGAGCTATGCCAACAAAAGAAGGCGAGACTTAGAATTCCAAGTCGGTGATCATGTATTCTTAAAAGTGTCACCTACTCGTGGCATCCAAAGATTTGGTGTGAAAGGAAAGCTCAGTCCTAGATTCATCGGACCTTTTGAAATCCTTGAAAGGATTGGTGAGGTTGCATACCGACTGGCGTTGCCACCAGATCTGGCATGTGTACACAATGTGTTCCATGTCTCCATGCTTAGGAAATATGTATATGATCCCACACACATCATTCTCCACGAGAAGCTGGTGTTGAACAAGAATGTGACGTATGCCAGTCAAGATACTAGAACGGAAGGTGCAATAGCTCAGGAACCATCCCATTCATATGGTTAAAGTCTTATGGAATAACCGCGGAGTAGAAGAAGCCACATGGGAACTGGAAGGAACCTTCAGACGGAACTACCCCGATCTTTTCGGTAAGACATTCTCTCTTGGATGATCATATGAATTTGGGGACCAATTTTTTTTTAAGAGGGGGAGGATGTAGCAACTTGGATTTTTCGGAAAATAAAAATTTAATAATAATAAATAATAAAAAGCAATTAAAAATTGAATAAAAGAGAATTAAATAAAACCCATTAAATGAAAAGAAGTAATGGGCTTTGTTAAATAGACCCATTAGAAATTAGTGGGCCAAAATAGAGATTTTTAAAAGAGAAATAATAGGAAAATACCCTAAATTCGTAACTAAATTATTACTTAAATAGAAAATGGGTATTTAATGTATTAAATAAGAAGTTTGAGTTGGATTTGGATTCCTAAACCTACCATAGTTGCTTGGCCATGAATCTAGCTCCCATCCTAACCCAATTAGAAGTTCTCATGCTTAGAAAGAGGAGAGAAATGATGAACAGTCTATGCCCATGTAATTTAATTCAATTACTTTTATATTTTGGTGATTCACAAAACCATGATAAAGTGAGAACATTCCACCTTTCGGAGGTTGGGGTGCACTTTCCTATCTCCTCCCAAGGGTCTATTACTTTAGATTACGATTTGTGTGATCAAAGCTTCTGTAAATATTTTTGGATTTAATACAATTTCTTTACTTATCAAAAGAAAAAAAGGTCACTAACCTCTTTCTACAAGTCTTGAGCATAGGAAATAAAATCAAAGGAAAACAAGCCAAACAGGTAAGAATTAATCACTCTATTGAAATAACATCATCTTTCAAGGGTTCCTGTGCAACCGGTTTCTTCTACAAAGAAGGCCTGGAACGAGCTATTTGAGGGAGCCTCTTCTTCGACAAATACTGGTTTGTGTTTAAGCTTTATCGAACCGGTTATGCATGGAGATCGGCCCGCAGCCTTTTTCTATTCCACAGATTCGCAAGAACTTGCTTCTCTGTGGAAGTTTGCTGTAGTGGGATATATAGTGGGGATTAAGCCTGTATACAATCCGCTAAAGACCTTCATCGACAACCAATGGAAGCCAAAAGGTAACTATGATCTTCATATGCGGATGGGAGGGTTCTTTGTTTGCATTTTTGCTTTGGGGGAAGACATGCAGACGGTTCTTGAAGGTTTCTAGCATATACGGGGACATCCTTTTATTCTTCAGCGTTGGAACCGTGACGTTAAGATGGAGAAGGCGATGCTTTCTTCCATACCTCTATGGGTTTCTTTCCCTAATCTTCCTTTACATCTTTGGTCCCATACTTCTTTGAGTAAGATGGGAAGTGTTCTTAGGAAGCCTCTCTTTATGGATAAGATGACTGCTTTGAAGAAGAGACTAGCCTTTGCTAGAATTTGTGTTCTTATCTCTTCTGAATTCTCTTTTCCTTCTGAGATTAAGGTGTTACATGAAATGGGTGAAACAGAAGATGTTCGAGTGGATTATGAATGGAAACCGAAGGCTTGCTCAGCCTGCTCTTCTTTTGGTCACTCAGACGGATCCTGTTCTTTACTTTCTGATCGTGTGGAGTTTGCTTCTGCTCATGCTCGTCAAACAAAGCGTGAATGGCAACCAAAATCTACTGTCTCTCATGCAGTTGTAAACATGGCTAACCAGTTCAATGTTCTTCAAGATCAAATCTCTATGGAGCCACTGAAAGAGTCTACGATCATCTCAAATGGAGCAGTTAATGGTTCGGTGAAAGCTATTTCTTCTGACAGTTTGGTGGCTAAAAGCAAGATCTCTACAAATCTTGTTGTTTGTGTAAAGTCGGGTTCTTTGGAAGGAAGTATCTCTGATAAAGGCAAGAATTCTTTGATGGCTAAACTCCATGCAAACCCAGAAGAAAACATCATAATCCTATCTTCGGATCCCACGGTGACCATCGCTAGTGGTGTAAATCCGGGTCCTTCTTCTATAGTTGATTCTTCAAGAGATTTGGTTTCGGGGTTTACAGGGGCTGATAGCTTTCCTGCCGTTAGTTTAAATCTGAAACCTTCTTCTCTCGTTCAGTGCTCAAGCTTTAATTCTGGTAAGAATGAGATAAATGGCATTGTCCCATTGGTAAATAATGGAAACATTCAAAATCCAGTACCTGTAGGAGATCCTGCTAATCAAGCTTGTGGTGTCGAGAGATCTGATTCTAGCTCCAGCAGATTAGATTCTCTGTCAATTTCTCTTACTCGCATTGATTCGTCTATTGAGAAGGCGGTATCTTCACCGCACCCATGCAATGCTACATCTACTGAGGAAATCCTCAAGATTATTGAGGCTGATTCTATCACTATTTCTCAACTCCTTCCTACTGCTAACGTAAACCCGGAATCTACGGTGGCTAGCATCAGCGTAAAGCCGACTGGATCCACGGTGGCTGACAGTAGCTCTGAGCAAATATTGACTACAGGGAAGGAAGTTTCTGATTTAACAAAGATCTCTATTCAGAGTAATCCTACTGCTTTTCCAAAGCCCACTGCTCACGGCAAAGGGAAGAATGTTAATGTACAATCTACTCAAGGTATTCCCAGTACATATTCTTCCAATGATACCACATTTGACATTGCAAAACTTAAACATGTGGATCGTCTCAACAATCTAGACCGTAACAAATTACGGTTGAGGTCCCTTCCTTCTAAGAAATAATCATGAGAATTTTAGTTTGGAATGTGAGGGGGATGAACAAGAAGGCTAAAAGGTTGGCTGTTCAAAAAGAGTTGCATCATTACAAATGTGATATTGTTGTTCTTTGTGAGACTAAGATCAGACAGGGTAATTTTGATTCTGTCAAGGATTTTATTTGGCCAAATTCGGTTGCTTTACATAATTACAATAGCTCTTGGAGGGGTCGAATCTGGGTTCTTTGGAATCCAAATTTAGTCACTATCTCTCTTCTTTCTGAAAGCACTCAATATATTCATGTCAATTGTGTTGATTTGAGGACTAATGAGTCTATTATCCTTACTGCTATTTATGGTTCCAACTTCATCTATGAGAGGCGCAATCTTTGGCATGAGCTTCAATTTCTTTCTCAAAGTATCTATGATCCTTGGACCATTCATGGTGATTTTAATACTATAAGACACCCTGATGAGAAGAAGGGAGGCAGGCCTGTTTTGCCTTCTCACTTGGCTGATTTTAATGGTTTCCTGGATGCTGCAAATCTTTTTGATATGCCCCATATTGGGAATTCTTTATCCTGGAGTAATATGAAAAAGGGTTTGCAAAATATTTCGCTCGCCTTGACCGGGCTCTGATTAATTCTCTTTGGATGAACAAGTATGAGGATGCTTTGCTTACTTATGAAAATAAGTTAGTTTCGGATCACTCTATTCTTCTTGTTAATCTGAATTCAAGGAATCAGTTTAGGTCCTCAAGGCCTAGACCTTTCAAGTTTTTTAACATGTGGACTACTCATCCTATTTTTCATACTGTTGTCAGTAATGCTTGGAGTCAAGGGTTCTCTTCTTTTCCAAGTCTGTAAAAAACTTAAACTTGTTAAAAATGCCCTGCGTGACTGGAATAAGAAGGACTCTGGGGAGATCAACAAAATCACTTCTACTGCTCATGCAGTGCTTATGCATGCCCAGAAGGAGCTGCTGGATAACCCTCAGAATGATGTTATTCAAGACCATGAGAAGAGCTGCCGGAATGCTTATTTTAAAGCTTTGGAAATTGAAGAGATGTTTGCTAAGCAGAAGTCAAAACAGCAATGGCTCACCCTTGGGGATTCCAACACTAAATTTTTTTATGCTGTCATAAAAGCCAGGACAGTTCATAACTCTATTAAGCACTGTAAGTCTAGTGATGGTTCTATTCTCACTTCAGATGAAGACATCCAGGGTCATGCTCTATCTTTTTATACTAACCTGCTCAACAAACCGCATGATAAACGTCAGCCTTCTGTTAATGTTCACAATTGTCTTCATGAGGAGGATGTTGCTAAGCTTACAAGTCCTTTCACTCTGGAGGATGTTCGCCAGGTGGTTTTTAGTTCTCCAAGAGATAAGAGTCCTGGGCCAGACGGGTTTACTTCTGAATTCTTTACTAGCTGTCGGGGAATTGTTGGGGATTTATTCTCTAAAGCGATTCTTTCTTTCTTTGAGAAAGTTCATTGGGAAAATCAATTAAATTCTACTTTTATTGTGTTAATCCCTAAAATGAGAAATGTAGAATCTCTTGATCAGTTTTGGCCCATCTCTCTTTGCAACTTCACTTATAAGGTGATCACAAAGTTGATGGTAGATCGTATGAAGTTAGTTCTCCCATCTGTTATTAGTCCTCATCAGGCAGCTTTCATTCCGGGTAGAAGAATCCAGAGTAACATCCTTCTTGCTAATGATTTAGCCAAAGACTTACATTCTGAACACAAAGGTAGTCGTATTTGTCTCAAAGTAGATCTCTGTAAGGCTTTTGACTCGGTTTCTTGGGAATTTATTTACTTTATGATGAAACAAATGCAATTTCCTGAGTTGTGGATTCGCTGGATCAAATGTTATTTGGAAACTTCCAAATTCTCGATCCTGGTTAATGGAAGTCCGGAAGGGTTCTTTAAGAGTTCGAATGGTATCCGTCAAGGGGATCCCTTGTCACCATATATTTTTACCATTGTTATGGAAGGCTTTACCTATCTCATTGAAGATGATGTTCGGAACAAGGCTATTAAGGTTCCTATCGCTGGCAATATTTCTATCTCCTACTTTGTTTTTGCTGATGACCTGATCATCTTTTTCGAGGATGATGTAACGTCCGCTAAAGTCATCAAGAACCTGCTCCAAGATTTCTATCACTACTCTGGGCTTCTTTTGAACTCTGAGAAGAGTAGGTTATACATAGGAGGAAAGGTGAAAAACAAAAAAAACTATTCAAGATATTCTCAATATTCCTACTGGCCAGCTCCCAACTCCATATTTGGGATTGCCTCTTGTTAGAAGCTCACTTAAGAAGAAGCATTGCCAGCCGATTATTGATAAAATTCAGTAGAGGATTGAGTCTTGGAGAACCAAGTTTCTTTCTAGGGCAGGAAGATTGGAGCTTATTAAATCTGTTCTATCTTCCTTCTCTATTTACTGGTCAGTTTCTTTCCTTCTCCATGCCGCCATTCTTCAAGAAATCGAGCGTATTTTGTGTAAATTCTATTGGCAGGGCCTTTACACTCAAAACTCTATTCATATGGTCAGTTGGAAGGATATATGTAGGCCTAAGAGAGAAGGAGGTCTAGGTATTCGTCGATTGGTGGACTGGAATTTAGCGTGTGCTACCAAAAATCTTTGGGACATTTTACAGAAGCAAGATACGCTTTGGATCAGATGGGTTCATGAGAGGTATCTCAAAAAAGAGTCTATATGGACAATCCAGCAAAAAACTTATTTATCCTCTGCATGGAAATCTATATTAAAGCAACGTTAGTGGATGCTTCAACATCTGACCTTCCAAGTTGGTGAGAGAAGCCACCTGAGTTTTTTTTATGATCCGTGGGTTCATGGGAAGAGTATTTATATGATAATGGGTGAAAGACTTCGTCAGCATCTTGGCCTCCAAAGAGATATTACCTGTGCGTCATTCATTCAGGAGAATCGGTGGAGCTTACCCCCGCGGACATCCATTGATATGTTTGAGATTTACCCATTGATTCAAAGTGTCCATTTGTCTCATAGTGATGCTATCATCTGGAAACATGGAAACTTTAGTGTGAAGTTGGTGTGGAATCAAATAAGGGAGCAACATCAGCAGGTGGGGTGGGCGGACTGGGTCTGGAAGGGGCCAACAATCCAGAGGTTTTCACTAACCTGCTGGCAGGCAATCTTGCATAAACTTCCAACCATTAATAATTTGAGGAGAAGGGGTTTCCAATTCCCTAGTAGATGTATTCTTTGTTGCCTCTCTGAAGAATCTGAGGATCACCTTTTCTTTCAGTGTCCTTACTCAAATATGGTTTGGGGCGAGATTCTGCATAGATTAAACATTCAAAGGCCTCCCCGTCTTTCCATAAATGCACTCTCTGAGACAGTTTTAATAAGGATGGATTTGGTACTACCTTGGCTCGGCTTCTTTTTCGGGCGTCCATCTGGTGGATTTGAAGAGAAAGATGCTGCAGAACGTTTGATGGTGTCTGCACTTCTGCTATTCACACATCGCTATCTATCATTCAGGATGTTCGGACCTGTGTTGAAGCATCTACTTACAACCATATTTTATCTGGTCGGTCTAAATCCATATGTAAGAGATTCAATATTAATCTAAATATTTCAGTGTAGTTGTCTCTTAGGGTTTTCCTTTCGGTTCTTTATAGGAGATAGTCACTGGCTTGTAGTGTCATCTTCTATTCTTAGATTCATCTATTGAGTTTTTTCAACTCAATCCTTTTGTAATTTGTCTCATTATTATTTAATTCATTCTCTTTGGTTGACCGACCAAAAACAATAATCATATTTGTCTAAATACATTGATTTCTACTAAGCCATAACGATTTCCTTTGTTTATAACGATTCCATAATCATAAGGATTCATTATGTGCTTTAACGATCTGCTCCCACAAAGAAAGTGCAACGATTTGATAAGTAGTCGTAACGATTTGCTATCGTAATGATTTCCTTTAGTGATCGTAACGATTTGCTCTCGTAACGATTTCTTTAGTGATTGTAACGATTTGCTATCATAACGATTCCTTTAGTGATTGTAACGATTTCTTTAGTGATTGTAACGATTTTCTATCGTAACGATTCCTTTAGTGATCGTAACGATTTGCTCTCGTAATGATTCCTTTAGTGATCATAACGATTTGCTTGTCATAACGATTTCTTTAGTCATCATAATGATTTGCTTGTCACAACGATTTCTTTAGTCATCATAACTATTTGCTTGTCATAATGATTTCTTTAGTCATCATAACGATTTGCTTGTCATAACAATTTCTTTAGTCATCATAACGATTTGCTTGTCATAACGATTTCTTTAGTCATCATAACGATTTGCTTGTCATAACGATTTCTTTAGTCATCATAACGATTTCTTTAGTGATTCGTAACGATTTGATCTCTGCAACGATTTCTTTAGTAATCACATCGATTCCTTTAGTAAGAACAACTACTTGGTCTATAACGATTTGATTATAACGACTTGTTCATAACGATTTGCTTATAGAATCATAACGATTCACTTATTAATACTCAACGATTTCTTAAGCCAAATATAACGACTTGATATTTGACTCACTTTTGACTGCGTTGAAAAGTCAAAGCTTTCTCGCACATCTTTCTAACGTTTGTGCATTTATTACTCTGAATGTATCTCTGTATTCATGCAGACGATATCTTCTATTCTCGTGCTTACTCTGTAAACATCTTTTTGGAATAACATAATGAAACTTCTACTTCTGTATAAAATCAATCTAACGTTGACTGACAACAAGAGACAGCTTAGCTATCTATTGTTTGGCATTTAATGTATGTAGGTCTCTGACAACATTCGTCATACAACATTGGACAAAATAGAAGCCAAAGGATACTACAGAAGATCCTATCTCTCTGCGTGCATAAATGGATAAAAGACTGTTGACTGGAAGCTTCTACAGTACCATGCAGTCTAATGTAAACCAGAACTTAGAGACAACAGGCACTTCAACGTTCGAATTTGAAAAGGATGATATAAAATAGGAGATTGAAGCTTCAAAAGAAGACACTCACAGAGAACGAAGTGTATACCAAGTGAAATCATCTTCAACCTCTCTGAGAGCCAAGCAAACACTTCCATTAGTTTTAGCTCTAGCTCTCTGTGCTTAGTGTAGATTTGTGAGAGAGCTTCTTGTTCTGAGAAGAATCTATTATTGTAGATATTGTTCTTCTCAGTCCTTGCTTCAGATCAAGTGTGTTCTATAAGCTTGATCTAGGGGCATCTTCCTCTTGAACATTTTTCTGGCGGTGTTCCCTTCAGTTGTGAAGGAAGACCTGGTGTGGTATCTAGGGTGGTGTTCCCTTCAGTTGTGAAGGAAGACTTGGTGGGGTATCCAGGGTGGTGTTTTTCCCTTCATGTGAAGGAAGACCAACTGCGGCTGGGTGTAAGGGTCCTTAAGGGAGACAGTACCCTTGGTAGTGAAATCCTGAGATATTGCTCAGGGACTGGATGTAGGACTCCTGTGAAGAGGAGCTCCGAACCAGGATAAATCCTCTTGCAGTGTGTGTGTGCTTGTTTATCTTTACATTCATTCTCTTACTAACACTAACAGCAATCGAAGTGTGTGTGTTGTGAATGTTTTTGCAAACAGGTATTAGTTGACTAAATTTTTTAAAGACCCATTCACCCCCCCTCTGGGCTTGCTAGCTTGACAACAAGAAATAGGAAATCTCAAAATTTAATAGTAATTAGAGTCCTATTATGAAATAGAAACCCAAGAGACATAAATACTCTCTTAAAGCTCCATGGCCAGCCCTAGCTCATTGCCAAGTGTTTTTGGACCAGGAGGAGAGGCCAAGGAAGAGGAGAATTCGTGGGGAGAAGAACCTCTCAAAGCACTCAACCCCGTTCTTCAAGTTCTAGCCCTGGAAGAGGAAAATGATCAAAGGTAGGCATTCTCACAAGCAAAACTAAATCAATTTCGTCTGTAGGTTGATCTAAACCTCAGGAATTAAAGCCCTCTAATCTCATATTTTTCCATCGAGCAAATCTTTTGTTCTTAATTTTGAAGTTCTGTAAACTCCATGACCCCGAGCCCCCTTCTTAATTCTTGATCTCCATATATACTATACCACATGTTACGAAATTTTTATTAGGGATACTGATGCATGTTAGGCTTCTTTTTCCCCTAAAAGCCCTAATTTTCATCCATCCTATCTTGTGAATTAAATCATTGATCTCAACTATGTACTGTTTCATGTTCATCATGAATACACATAACCAAAGCATGTCGAAACCCTGTTTGTTTTCAAATTTTATTTACTGTAAGTACCAATGCATGCCTAGATCAATTCGCAACTAGTTTCATGGTTTTTAATCACTTGTACAAATAGTTATGATTTTATGAATCACCCTATGTCAAATAGGGTAAGTCTGGCCCGCAATCCAATACACTATTCTTTCCCTGTCAGACTCGGGCGCAGACCCTGTGAATGCGATGGCCCGATAAGCCACATTCACAGGGCCATTGCGATAGAGCCTTCCATCACGATCTGATCGCGACAGGGCCTATCGTCACGATCTGCTGCCCGATCTGACTAGGCCGTCGCGACCCTCAAACGACCCCGTTGCGATCTGCCTGCCTGAGCCGATGAGGCCATTGCGACCTGTACAAGAGCCTATCACGTTCTACTTGACCCCGTCGCGACCCTCATTAGGTTACGTTGCGATCTGGGCTTTTTGCATGAAACCCCCTATCTCTGCAAGTCTTGACATTCTACAGTGTTTGTACCCTCTCTTAACAGTCGTACGCAGTAAAAATACTGTTAGAAACTGAACATTTTTGTGTGATTTTAAAAGACATACACATGACTTATTTCTAGCTATGATTTCATGATACATGCACACACTTTGAACCATCCAATTATGGCTTAACTTGGCATGTAATTATCTCATAATACATCTGGTAATTTATGTAATTAATTTGCCATATTTTAAATAAGACTTGTCTTCGTTTCTCGCGTTGTTTTTGGAATACCGTTATTGACTCTCCACTGTTCTAGAATTCCTCTAGAATGTTGAGCACTTGTTTCTATATGCACACTCTCTCTTGACTTAGACGAACTCTCCGTCGGATACTCCTTCTACCAGACTAGTGAGTCTTTGTTCAAGGCCTCCGTAAGTCTCCTCTGTCCATGGATTCCCACATCGTCGATGAGCCGATTGTACCCTAACACCTATGATACCCTTTAGGGATCAACATGATCCAAACGGCTATTAGAAGTTCGCTCTTATCTTGAATCACGCCAGACGTCTGAACCTGTGCTTAACATGGCCAGTGGTAGGGTCGTGAGTTCCACCTGACTGCCAACACCATGTGCGGGTGTTGTACAACTGTTACTATCGCCTGTTTACTCGACGTGTTACGTGCAATGTCCACTAGCTCTCATCTATACTCTACTCGCTCATCTATTCACGTTTACTCTACTATCTCGTCTATTCATATAGTGCTCTCATCTATTTCTTGGTGCTCTATATTGGCCATTGACTGATTGTCTAAAGATAAACAATATAACCAATGTCTGGCAATATATAAAGGGCCCGATCTAGTCCTGGGATGTGCGCCCGAAAGTGCTAGTGCCCTTGGGAGTTAAATGATCAGAGTGTTTGGCATTACACTCGAGTGCTATCTATCTCCACTATCTAAATGACAATCAAAAGTGCTATGTTCTCTCGTTGTCTCTTGATAAAAAGTGCTATACTATACCCGTCGTGCTGTTCCTATACTTTGTGCTATTTGTGCTATGGTCATCTTGCTATTTGTGCTATACTCGACACTTGTGTTATATTTAGAAAGCTTGTGCTATTTCCATCATGCGCTATCCTCCTATCTTTTACTTGACTCTCTTGCTCTCTATCTTTAGTTATTCTGCCCTTTAATACATTAATCATTTAAAGCCTACTTGACTATTGAGATTTAAGTCCTACTGGGCGTTATCGCTCACCCTGCGTTATTTGTCGTTGGGTTCTCAGGTGAGACCGAGGATGAACTATACACTCAATGTAACGACCCTCTTCATACCGGTACGATTATACCAATCCCCATCGGTAAAAAGGGCGTCGTCACAGTGGGACATGTACCCAACACTGGTCAATAGGTTGATATGTACCTGGATAGCAATGGAGTACAGCGGAATAAAATAAACAACTTAACTCTTAACCCGTCACCAACACACATTCCACAATCTAAATAGTGAAATAGAAAGACAATGTCCACATTAATACAAAATAAAGGGAACTACAATGCCCAAATATTGTCCATACAATAATCCTTTTGTGCAAAAGAAAAGTACAACTGGTAACAGCTCCACAAAATAGTCTTCTATATGATGATCCTCGTCACGCTTCCTTCTAGTGCACGATACTTGTCAACCTGTACGCCGAAGCAAGAGTGGGTCCAAAGACTCAGCAAGCAACACTACCCATAACATACACGTATAAGTCATAGGGGTTTTACATGCACATTTACAATTTTCAAAACATGGCATACTAGTCATTTCCGAGGTTTCAACCTATCATGAAAGTTTTACAAGTTTATACATGGATCATGCTTTCAGATTTTGTAGGAATAAAATTTACCTATCACATGCTCTCTATTCAATTTACTTATGAAACTTGTCTTTAAAGAACCAAGACATGAGAGCTACTAACATGAACATTGTGCACACATGAAGGAAACACAACTAGCATGGATCTTACATGTTTTTAGACAAATACATGGACATTTCTACATGCTTTAGGTTGCTGATTTCACATGATTCAATGGCTATAAATCTACACATGAGAGCTACCACGTTGCTTAAAACATATCATGTGAACAAACAATCATGCTATCTTGTACCCGTTTTCACCAATTATCCCTAACATGGATCGTAGACATCTTTGCACATAATAACATGATGATAATAACATAAATTCATTGATTTTACATGATTTCAGATTTGTCTCACATGGGTTTTAATGACATATTCTCGCATTTTCATTTTCACATGATTGCACACTTACTCATTCACATTGTTCGCTTTTACACATTTGACATGTACACATGTTCACACTTACACAATTTACTCATTTCCACATCATTTTCTCTTCCACTTTCACTTATCACATATCACGTCAATTGCACTTACCACGTGCATCTTGGGCACTTACCACATGCCATGTTCACATAATTCACACTTTATTCATTTCTCATTACTTAAACGATTTGCCATGACACATAGTCCTAACCACCAGTAGAGGACACTAACAATATCTCATAGCTCGTGCTCATTCCTTAGCACAGCTCTCAACACAACTCATAACACAACACATGACACAACTCATACACATACTCACCACCTAGGCAATACAGCGGTGAATCTTGGTAACTGCGCAGACCGGGAGAAGCCCTCTCCACCCTATCCAGTGGTACTTGTCCACCTCCGGGTTTTCCCAATGCCTTTGGGACAAACTTATATCACATGGAGCCTTCTATAGGGACTTTTCTATATACGGCTCTCGATGCCTCTAGGGTAGCAGTGTCACATAGGCACAACTTTTACACTTTACTCATACCGAGTTTTAACATGTGTTTTACACATAACACCCACATCTCCTTCGTTTTCTCATGCACAATGTGTCTTTATTTTTCTCCTAATCATGCTACTACAGATTACAGGAGTTTAACACAGTAAATTCACCAATCAAGTTGGTTTTAGACAATAACTAACCACATTTCGATAGTATACGTGAATTATCACAATTCACATGAAAATACATAACTTCTTGTTTACTGATCCAAATGACCTGAAATTTTAACCACATGCTGTTTTCGGGTTCAAGATCATACACTCAAATTTTCAGATTTTTCTGAGCTAAATAGAATTTACAGAAAATAAAACACATATTTAGCATGCTATTAGTAACTTAAGTTAACATGGGGTTTAACACGTCTTGTAATTTAGCCACTTGCTGTTTAAACATAAGCTACTAACATATGCAGGAATTTAGGATACAAATTACCCTAATTCATACATCTATGGATTGAACCCTACAAACCATTCTTGCATGCTTCTATTTCTACCGAACCGAGCTTATTTACAAATTACACAAGCATGGATAAGTTACCAAAATTTGTAAACACAGATGCTGACCCACTGATCTTCATGATTAGACTAAAACCAAGGCATTCATACTAATTCAAATCATGAACAAGGATTTGCAACATTATCTACAAGTCATGCTCACAAGTTTAAAAGATACCATTATCCCACATTCACCATCACACCACATTCATCCACACATCACAACTAACGATATACATAGAGTATAAGGTTTACCATATATCCTCATCACGGAAAACATACCGAAATTAATGCATAAGGAGGACAGAACAGCTCACTGTTCTGTCCAGAGGAACTAGGCGACGGTCTCTGGCCGCTGACTCAGGGTCAGCGGCATGGTCGATGGACGCCAAGCTCATCACAGGCGTCCAGGGACCTTGCCGTCGAATCAGGTCTGTGTAGAAACACAGACCCGAGCTCTGAAACTTGGGTGAATGGGAGGGTCTAGGACTCGAGGAAAATTCCATAAAAATAGCAAAACCCACCTAGACTCATACGGGGACATCATAGATAGGTCACTTGCCTTTCACAAATTCCTCCAAGGGATTTATGGCTTGGTGAAGACCTCCTTGGGCAGTCCCAAGAAGTTGCAGAAACGCCCTCTAGATCGCCTTCCTCCGGGCTCCTGGGTGATCTCCACGCTGAGGGGACGATGGGGATGCCTTCTCCCTTGCTCCAGCTTCCTCCTTGTCGCAGTAGATCTCCAGACCAAGCTCCAAGGGGTCGGATTTGGGGGTGCTAAGATGGGGTTTTTCTCACAGACTTTCTCTAGGGTTTTCCTTCCTCTATTTCTCCTCTTGCAAGGTGAAGTGAGGAGTGGGAGGGACCAAATTCGGGTTCAGACCTAAGGAGAGCCCCTCACCCACTCACCATACCGATTTGACAACCTGAGAGCCGTTGGGGGACATCTCCCAATGGTGGCCATACCTTGCTCCCAGATTTTCTGGCTCTGCAACGCATGCAGGTCAGAGAAATTGACGTCCATATCGCTGGACGCCGGAGTTAGTGTTGGCGTCCATGTCTGGACGCTGACACTGGCTCAACGGCCTGGGCTTGACGCCAAGGTGCCTTCGGCCAGAACCCTAAATTATGCAGAAAACCACGCATACCAAGCTTATATACATGCAATATGTATACGGTATTATATCCATACTATCACCATGCAATACATACCTTATTTATATTTAATATAAACACATTGACGCTGATTGGCCCTTCGCCAGAACTTAAAACATGCAGAAACTATGCTTACTCTATATATATACATACAATGTATAAGGTGTAACATGTACATTACCATACCAGGCAATCAATATCATTCATACCTAGGCATACACAAGCATACATAAATACACTAAGATAGATGTACGTAGATATCTACCTATGCGTACATGATGTTTTACATAAGTGTGACTCAACACCCGGCAAAGTAAATGACAAGAATTATGAGGGCTTCGCAAATCATTAGGAGGTGATATGAATTATGTTAGCTAGGAATAATCTGTTCGATAAAATAGTCCTTGCACACACACACTTGATTTGACGTATATATATATAGTATACACACACGGGTGTAGCATACTTATGTACATTATGCTTGGAATAGATGGATACAACATGCGCACCGGTAATTAGATTAACTTACACAACTTTACCTAACATTGCTTAAGTACTATATGCATAGGATTCCTTAATATGTACTATATGCATAATTAGCCAATTGACTATTCTCACCTAAATATCATAAAAATACATGCATGTTATTCTTGAGGAGTATAGAATTTCAATATAAACCACTAATTACACCTACCATGCTTGAACTCTTTATGCATATGCAATGTACGAAGTACAATATACACATTAGCTAAACCATGCAAATGAGCAACGCTTACAACTAATCATACACATGCATACACAATTACACCAAGGTGTTATGCATGTAGAATTAGGTATACAATTGTCACACGCATAAGATAACATACACACGTACATACACATATGTACTTCATACACTCCCATACAAATTCCATGAAATAGGTAGTATAGGATATTCTTCAATATTTAGATAGCACACGCATAGTATTATTCAAGTATCCTAAGTCAGAGATTCTTGGTATTCATAATACACCTCTAATTAGTTAATTGTTCACTTCCACATTAATCATCATATACACCTATGTATACATATATAGATATTCGCACATGCTCATGTTCAAAAGAAGGATAAAACTTATAGTAGGCACAATGAATTACGCATGCTAAGCACACAACAACCGAACACCCAACACACCATTCCTGTACATACATATATATAAAGAGAATAAAAATTCGGGGTCTCACACTCAAGAGGATGGGAATGATCAGGAGTGATGTTATGAGCACCCTAGTGTCTTAGTACTATGTTAGAGTTATAGTAGTTATGTTAGAAGTTTGAGTTTTTGTCTTTTGCTTATTTCAATGTATTTGGGCCTAGATTGGCTCTGATATTAGTGGTTGTAACTAGACATTGAAAAGTTATTAATGAGAAGAATTTTCTTAGTATTATTCATTGTGCAATGGTTTGATGTCTAATACTTGCTCTGTACTCGCTTACTTGCAACTGCCTCGCGTTCCGATATTCCACGTTGGGGCGTGACATAAAGAAATTGCTATCTTAAAACACACGCATGTCTCTCCCATCTCACTCCTCTCCCAAATCTTTGCCCATGCCTTCACTGTCTTCTTGGGACGGCAACCATTGCGCAAGTGCTGCAGCGCTCTCTCCTTGGCAGTTGCATCTATTGTGGAATTGCCACAGACAGAGGCGGCATCAAAGTCCATCCACTTTCTTCGACATCTCCAAGAAGACTGGTAAGGTACTATGCCAAAGGCGACATCTTTTTCTCTCCCTCATTGTCTTTCTCTTTGCATCGCGGACTGGCTCCCATTGATCATTTCTATTACTGTGTGCGCGCAACAGAATTCCCACCGTGTTGATCGTCCGTGAACTAGTTTTCAATGTTTCTGCAACCAACAAACATACACAGAATAACGGCGCTTCAGTCCTCTAGCTATTTATTCTTTTTTTTGGTAGGTCCTCTGGCTATTTATTCCTTCAAAGCATCTCTCTCTTCTTTCTCTCTCTCTCTATCTCTCTCTCTCTGACTCCAACATTCCTCCCCACCTTCCCCGACTCCAACTACACCGATCGATCTAGTCGGTTTTTGTCGTTTCCCGCCATCATGGCGCCCCTAAATTCTAAAAGTCATTCTTTTAATGTTCCCGAAATATGTGCGGCAACGATTCACATCTCTTCATCATCGTCTTCCTTCTTCTTGAGGCGATACCCTATCGACTCCGGCATCGACTCTCTGGGATTTCAAGCTTCCAACCTCTTCCCACCGGAAATTTCTTGAGGGCTTCTGCTCCAATTCTCCTTCCAGTCCTCCAGAAACCTTCTCTGTTCGAATCCATGGACTCCTCTAGTGTTTCCAGCAGCGTCGGGGGCTACAGAGCCGAATTTCTCACCGCCGAGAAGCAAGTAAGGTTTGCGACCGTGAAAATCAAGCTATGCGGTCACAAAGCAGTGGATGTGGCAATCTGCAGAAGAACGGAATGGGGAGCATCGTCGAAGCTTTGAACAGATTGAAGTGGTCAAAGATGGCTACTATCTCTGAAGTAAGTTTTCCAGACCTGGTAAAAGTCTTCTATGTGTGTCTGAAATCAGAGGCTGATGGGACCTTGACTTCCATGGTCAAGGGAACCCAGATTAGGGTCCCTCGAGACCTATTAGCATCTCTCTTTGGTGTGGGTACCTCCGGACTCAGTGGCGTTCACACTGTGAATGTCCAATAAAAGGGTTTGGGGATAGTTGGTCCCGAGTTCAGGCTGAAAGATGACAAGGTTGATGTAAACCAATTGAATGCATTCAATCTCATTCTGCACTTTGTAGTTTGTCAGATTGTGGTTCCCAGAAGTGCCACTTTCTCCACCTACACTAGGGCTGATTCATATTTAATGTTCTGGGCCATCAAGAACCAAGAAATCAACACGGTAGAACTCATGATTGAGAGGATGAAGTTTGCAAGTGCTCAGGTATGGGACACAAAGAGCAAGCTGAATGTGTCTTTACCTTATGCCCATCTCCTGACGAAGATTTTTCAGCACTATGGTATAAGTACAGTAGGAGATGTGTCTGAGAAGATGTGTCTGAGAAGATGGGCCAAGCAATCCGGTCCAGAAATTTAAGGAAAAGTGGTTTTTCAGTTGTCAATGGAATTTGGATGAAGACCTCTGTGGCTGAGGGTGAAGCCAACTTTGGCGAAGCCCAAGAGGTCCAAGCAGCAGAACCAGCAGCAGCAGCATCAGTCGAAGTTCAAGAAGAACAAGCAATAGCAGTATCAAGCAGCATGATCGAGGATATTCCTCCTGAGGACATTGTGCCTGTAGGATGCAGTTTAGAGGATCCTCCTCCCTCTTCTTGAATAGGCTCAGTACTCAGAGATGTACTGGAATCCATCCATAACTCCTTGAAGGGTCCAGTAGCAAGTGAGGTTCCCATTACAGAAGCTGTGGCCTTAGGCCACACTGAAGTTGAAATGGAGGAAGCTCCCATTCAGGGGGAGCAAAATCAAGAAATTGAGACTGAAGATGTGCCTATGGGAGATGCTCCTGTTCAGGGGGAGCAATCAATTGAGAAAGAGGCAGCAGCAGTTCAGGGGAGCAAGATCAAGTAAATGAGGATGTGGCATCAGGTCACAATGATGGTCAGATGGAAGATCCTCCAATCCAGGAGGAACATAAAGCAGCTGTGCATATGGATGCACCCATGGAAGATGCCCTGCTGATGGGAGATTTTGGTGAAAAAGAAAGTGAGCCTCAGGGGGAGGAACATGTTGATTTTGTGGAGCTCATTGCAAGGGCAAGCCAAAAAGGGAAACGAGTAGCTCATCAAAGGTCAAAGAAGAAGCAACAGAAAGTAAGTTTGAAGCCTGTCATCAAAAGGTTGGTTGAGCAAGGCAAAGCCATCTCATCTATGCAATCAGATATTCAGTCCATCTCTATCAGCCAAACTTCTGTATCAAATGAACTTGAAACTTTGTCCACTGAAGTTCATAGCTTGAGAGATGATTTTAGAATGTTCAAGCAGTTATGCAGATGAATGAAAGGTGAGTTTGACAGTGTCAAGGAGCTCATCTCTTCAAGGGTGCAGACCACCTCTGCCCCTCCAGATCTCTCTCATGATGAACCAGTTAGTAATGCAGGGCCATCAAGGCCAAGGCCAGCAGAAGAAAATGCAAGACAATCAGGGTCTCTGCCTACAGAAGAATCAGGGCCATCCGGGCCATCAGCTTAAGGGCCAACAGGGCCAGTTGAGGATGTGTCAGGGCCAACGGGGTCAGTGGAGGCTGAATCTGAGCAGGTCCAAGTGGAAGAGAGAGCTATTGCTCCAGAGCCCCCAGCTCCTTCTCCTTTTCAGACACCAGCCCCTCCTTCTCCACCCTCATCCTCCACAGCACCTCCAGCTCCTCAACCCTTCAAACAACCTCTACCCAGAGTCATCTCCTCTCCAGCCCCATTTCCTTCACCATCCACTACATCTCCTGTCTCTTCCACTCACATTCCCCACCTTCTCCTCTTTTTGAGGATCCTCCAGCCTCCTCATCAGCTGGAGCCTCCTCCTCCTCTGGTCCTTCCTCTTCTGGACCAGCTGCCATACTTTCTTCCACCTCTCATTCCCTTCTTCATCCTTCAGCTCCACCCTCCTTCATTACTATCATTCTGGAGGATGCTCAAATTAATTGTCCCTATCTTAGGGCCATCAAAGATGAGTTTGAGGTAGCCATTCTCCAATATGTTCTGAAGGTTGGAGAACATATTCATAGGACAGACTCCTCTAGTCCTATTCCTAAGAACGAAAAATCATCTCCTCTCTTTCTAAATCCTCGGATCCTTCTTATCTTCCTTTATGGTTTTCTCTAACAGAGGTCACCAAAAACAAACCTCTCTACAGGGAATTCCTCCGAAAAGTTGTTTTTGCCTCCATCTTTAATCTTACTCATCTACATCTCACCGACCATCTCACCACTATTTTGCCTTACACCTTTCTTTCTAAATCCCTAAAATCCAAGATCTTCTCTGCAGCCGAATCCTAATCCGAAGAGCAGTGGGCTCGGACCAATAAAATTCTCTACAACAAATTTCTACTTGCCAGATCTGCCAGGTTCCCTCTAAGGGACCATTCCCTGACCTTATCCGAATGGTTCCTCATCCATCATAAGGACAGCTGGGCCCCTTTCATTCAAAAGGAGATCAGGATGATAAAGCACTTCAAACTCTTCAATGATTATCGGTATCTTTACCGTTTGCCAGAAATCCAGTTGAGGCAGTTTATAAAGGCCATTAAAGCACTTGGACCAGGTGGAGCTCACACTGAAGCCGTCCAAGTAGATTTTGCAACCCTCCAGCTGCCTGAATCCACCTTTCTTCCCCCTGTTCAGTCCCTCATAATGGATTCCCCTGTAGGCTCAATTATCTTTGAGCATTTTGCCAGAGTCATGGGCAGAATTAAAGTGCAGAAATGGTATCTGGTGCACTTCAACAGGTTTCTGTTTAGGGAATATCACCAGGGCCATGTCACTGCAGATGTTCTTGCCTCCTCTTTGTCAGAATGTGAAAGGCTATCTCCTGCAGATTGGACCAAGCTCTATCCTCTTTCCGCTCAGTAGCTCTCCAATGTGAATGAGTCCCTAGCCAAGGAAAGTCAACTTCAGATTTTAGCTGCTACCTTTCTGGACATGAACTCCATTCATCTTGTTCATGATCCTTATCAAACCTGGGTTGAAAGGTACAAGGTCTATGTAGCCATGTGGATAGACTTGAAGCGTAAGCAGAATTTCTATCCAGTCTCCATGGATCAATTTCTAGCCTATGCCAGTTTTGGGAAAGTCTCCTTCCTCAAAGTCTCCCTTGATTCAGATTAGTATGCTCGACTTCTTGATGAGCAGCTGGTACATCATCTTCGAAGGATGGCTCCCATCATGGGACCCTCCTACTCTATTAAACCTGGGATCTTTAGGCAATTTTTTGAAAAACAGGAGGAGCAGGCCTGTGAAACTATTTCTTACCATGCCTCTCTTCTGTCTCCTGCTTTCTATCTCTCTGTACCTCCACAAGCATAATAACATCATTTTATGCTCTCTCATTTGTCTTTTCTCTCTCATTTGTCTTTCTTTGTCCTAATACCTTATCTTTTTGCTTAAATGACAAAAAGGGGGAGAAAATATTGCATTTCTGCAATACATTATTTTAATTTTTATGTTATTTCCTCAATTATGCTTAGACTTATTTCAGATCATCTTTCCTAATTGTTAAGTTTTGTCATCACCAAAAAAGGGGAGATTGATGATTAGTTTCCCCATATAATTTAAATAAATTACATATCTATTTTGGTGATTAACAAAACTATGATAAAGATTACTAACATACCTTCTATGAAGTCTAAACACAGGAAATAAACCAAGGGAAAACAAGCCAATCAAGTAAGTATTCATCACTACAACAGTAAGAGTTCAAAGCATCAATATTTGTCTAAGTACACATTGATTTCCACTATAGATCATAACGATTTCCTTAGTTTCATAACGATTTTATACTTACAAGGATTCTATGTGTTAAAGTGATCGCAACAATTTGCCCTCACAACGATTCGTCAAGTGGTTCGTAACGACTTGTTCTTCTAACGATTTCTTTTAGTCATCGTAACGATTTACTCTCGTAACGATTCCTTTAGTAATCGTAACGATTTGCTCTCGTAATGATTTCTTTAGTCATTGTAATGACTTGCTTTCATAACGATTCATTAAGTAATTCACAATGATTTATACATCGATTTGTTCATAACGTCATAACGATTTGTACATCGATTTGCTTATAACGATTTGCATATCGATTTGCTTATAACATCATAATGATTTGTACATCGATTTGCTTATAACGATTTGCATATCGATTTGCTTATAACATCATAACGATTTGTACATCGATTTGCTTATAATGTCATAACGATTTGTACGTCGATTTGTTTATGACTTTATAACGATTTGATTACTAATACATATAACGATTTGTGTATGCATCTGTTTTATTCATTTGCATAATGATTTCATAAGTCATGCATATATCGATTTAATAGAAAACAACGATTTGATTTTTGAAGTAATCCTTGAAAACGTTGAAAAGTCAAAGTCTTCACATATATCTCTCTGACAGCTGTACATTTATTACGATAGCACGTATCTCTGCATGCATGCAGACAATATCTTCCATTATCGTATCTTCTCTATAAACATCTTTTATAACAACAAAATGGCATTACTATTTTGATGAATATTCATTCTGACGTTGACTGACAACAAGAGACAACCTAGCTGTCTACTGTTCAAGCTTTAAATATGTGCAGGTCTCTGACAGTATCCATCATACAACGTTGGACAAAATAGAAGCCAAAGAAGATTACAGAAGATCCTCTCTCTCTCTTTGCGTGCATGAAAGCATAAAGAACTGTTGACTGGAAGCTTCCAAGTGTCATGCAGTCTAACTTACACTTACGCATAGAGACAACGGGCACTTCAACGTTCGAATTTCAAAAGATGAAATATGAAGTTCCTGAAGCGTCAAGAAGCAAGTAGGGTTGTTGAACAACAAGCCATAACATCCCAAACCTTCTGTAAGATTTTCTGAGAGCCAAGCAAAAATTCCTATCAGTCTTAGCTCTTGCTCTTGGCGCTTAGTTCAGATCTGTGAGAGAGCCTTTTGTCTGAGAAGAGTCCTTGATTGTAGATCTCTTCTTCTCAGTCGTTGCTTCAGATCAAGCAGTGTTCTATAAGCTTGATCTAGGGGCATCATCTCTTTGATTTCATTCCCTTGTGTTGTTTCCTTCTGGTGTGAAGGAAGACCTGGTGGGATATGCAGGGTGTTGTTCCCTTCTGTTGTGAAGGAAGACCTGGTGGGGTATCCAGGGTATTGTTCCCTTCGATTGAAGGAAGACCAGCTGGGGTGCTGGATGTTGTAGTGTCCTTAAGGGGGACTGTACCCTTGTTAGTGAAATCCTAAGATATTAGTCAGGGACTGGACGTAGGACTCCTAAGGAAAGAAGATATGAACCAGGATAATTCTCTGTGTCGTGAGATTGCTTTTGTGTGTTTGATCTTTCGATTCTCTAACACTAACAATATGCAAAGTGTGTTTTGTGTGACTGTTTTGTGAACAGGTTTTGAGTCTTAAATAATTTTTAAGAATCCCATTCACCCCCCCTCTAGGCTTTCTAGCTGGGCAACAATATGTAGTTTAGATTATCAAACTACATATTTGTTGTTAAATAAATCCGCCGTGCAATACCAATTGACTATTCATTTTTTTTTTGTATAGATGTCATGCATACTAACATATATATTAAGGTGTTACTTAATATTCCATGCCACAACAATTAACCATTCATTATTTTTTGTCTTAATGTCATGCATGCTAACATATATATTGTTGCATTGCTTACTGTTCTTTCAAGTTTTTCCTTTTTTTCTTAGCTTTATTTTTTAATATGTTCAACTTAAAAAAGACATGTTGTTATTTTTTTACGCTTTACATGAAAATAAACACCACAATAAAATGTGGCATTACCGATGGATGTTTCCGACGGATACATTTCTGTAGGAATTACATGAATATTCTGACGGAAAAATTTCGGTCGAAAATCCATTGGAACTTCTGACGGAAATATGTCCGTTGAAAATATCCGTCGGTACTGAAATATTATCGACGGATATTCTGACGGATTTCAGTACCGACGGATATTTTCGACGAAAATATGTCCGTCGGAAGTACCGTCGGTAAAAAGGCCTTTTCCCTCTCCCGCCATCCCCACGAAACCCACCTTCTCTCTCTCTCTCTCTCTCTCTCTCTCTCGCCACTGTGCCCCTCGCCCCTCGCCCCTCGCCGCCGTGCCCCTCGCTGCCTGCCGCGCCACCGCCAGCTGCCCCCACCGTCGTCGCCGTCGTCGTGATCTACCACCGGTGCCGCCATACAGCCGGGTATGTGCATCCCCCCCTCCCCTCTCTTCCCCACCCCCGCCACCTCCCTCCGGTGACCGGCAACCCACCCCCTGTCGGCCCCCCCTCCCCCTCCCGCCCTCCCGTCCAAGCACCCCCCCTCCCCTGTCGCCCCCCCTCCCCCCCCCCCCTTCTCCAACCAGCGACCCTCCCTCCCCTAACCGGCGACCCCCCCTATCGCCCCCCCTCCCCCTCCCGTCCCAGCCCCCCCTGTCTCCCCCCTCCCCCTCCATTCCCCACCTCTGCCACCCCCTCCCTGTCGGCCCCTCCTCCCCCTCCCGTCCCAGCCCCCCTCCCCTGTCGCCCCCCCCCCCCCCCCCGGCCCCCCTCCCCCTCCTGGCAGCCCCCTCCCCTTCCCAACCCCCCACCCGGCCCCCCTCCCCCTCCTGTCAGCCCCCCTCCCCCTCCCAACCCCCCACCCGCCCCCCCACCCGGCCCCCCTTTGGGCGATCCCCCTCCCCCTCCCAACCCCCCACCCGGCCCCCCTCCCCCTCCCAAGTATAGGTTTGATAAATATATATTTAGATTTCATAATGCTAAATATACTTATAAATTACTGATTCATAATATCATATTCATATTTATCTAATTACTGATTTTCAATAACATATTCATACATGTTAGATTACAAATTTCAAATATCATATTACCTGTTAAATTACATTCATACTTATCAGAACATATTCATATTTATCATATTTCTGATTCAAATTTACATATTCATACTTAATAGATTGCTTATTTCAAATAAGATATTCATACTATATTCATATTCAGATTACTGATGTCATAACTCATAAGCATTTCATATTTAGATTTTAATTATTGAATTCAAAGTTTTTAGCTTATCATATTCGATCTCATATTTGGCTTGACCAACGACACATATCAAATATGATTTCAACATATCGAATCATATTCTAAATCAGATATTTAGGCCTCAAATCATATTCTCATATGTAAATTCATATATTTAGTTCAAATACCTTGTTAATCATACAAAAACAAATTATTTAAGCATATGTTAGGCATGTATCCAACCACAACATAAGGGGTCAAAACACACGTACACCTTAGCACTTAGATGATAGTGCCTTGATCTTACTTGATTGGCCAAGAATGGGAGTCATTTACCCCACTATCCACCAGACTATCCCAAGTGGAGTCTAGCTTCTGGATTTTGAAAACAAAAAGTCCGTCATCCTCAAACTAAATGACCTCTCATAGTGGACACTAGCTACAAGTTTAGTCCACACCCTCCTTAGATGACACTATCCATATGTTTGTTTTATAAATCATAGTTTAGTTGAATCTTACTTAATCGCGATTATCTTTCCTATAATCAAATAAGAACCATCTTCATCTTATTTTCATTTTAATCGTAAACCATTTATAAACTAAATGATTCAAATAATTAACTTAACTTATATCTTCAAATTCAAATACATAATATTATCATAGTTATCATATAACTTACGATTTAAATGTGACATAATATACTTCTAATATGCATATACAGAAGTACAATTTCACATAACAAAATAGAATTAAAACAACATAATACCAACTAATATGCTTTTAGTTCATTATATGCCTACCTCTGGGTGAACTCCCAAATTAGATCCAAACGGCCCTAAAGCTTGCTAACGTAAGTTCCTATTTCTCCTTTGAGTCTTGTTTTATAACCCCACATGCCCTGATGCTAATGGCCAATTATTGGGACAACTATGAAGTTCTACTAGTAGTATTTCATAACAGAATCGAGTCTCAAATCTGGTCTGCAATATACAAATTGAGTCTCAAATATTCAAATATTAAATTGACTCCCTAAACATAGGAGAATCGACTCCTAGAAACATGGGAGAATCAACTCGCAAAACATAAAAGAATCCATTCCTAGAAATATGGGAGAATTGACTCCTAGAAATATCAGAGAATCGACTCTCAAAATACAAAAGAATCGATTCCTAAAAACATGAGAGGATTGATTCAAAAACACAGGAGAACCGACTCTAAAAAACACCCGGCCCCCCTCCCCCTCCTGTCAGCCACCCTCCCCCTCCCAACCCCCCACCCGGCCCCCCTTTGGGCGATCCCCCTCCCCTCCTGTCAGCCCCCCTCCCCCAACCGACAGAGAAAGGCCCATGATGCAAAGGAGTGTATATATATATATATCTATATCGGATCTCATGTGACTAACCTTCAGGTTCAGTCAAGCACTGGGCCATCCTACCCTTGTAGGCTGGGCCTCAAGGTCGGGATGGTTCCGGGAGAGCCGCTCGGCGTGTTAGCATGTATGTCTGTTTGGGGCCATCTCTCTTTTCTGCGTGGATGCGTACCCATGGCACCCCCCCACAGCTCCGGGCTGGGGAGGTGCTGCCGAAATTTTGTCTGAAAATTTTCTTTTAAATACTCGTTTATATTTTTGTCTCTTCAACTTTTTAGCTGGCCTATGTCTTGTATCGTCTTTGTAGACCTATGGCTTCAGAACAATCTTCTTCTTCTGCCAGTGAAAATCTAAAAAGGAGAAAACCTAAATTCACAGACTATATAGTAAATATAAAAAATATAACATAAACCATATAGATAGTAACCTCAAATATTTACAAAGATAAAATATCTTAAGAAAAGATACAACAGAGTAGAGATCGTGGACAAAAACTTGGGTGATGGGAGATGATGATCTTGTGCATCATCTTCTTTGTCCTGATTATACTTCTTGACGAATAATCTCCAATTCCAATCTCGTGTGCTTCAAATAAAGTTTCACTGGTCTAGAGATTTTTTTATGTTGAATCTCTTAACATTAAGATAAAAAATGTTGATATTAATTAGATCTCAATGTTTGACTCCACAAATTTTGTATAAAAGATATTGAAGACGAATCCACAATAAAACAATCAATAATATCGACAAAAAATGGTATATCCTATACTTGATCGGAAAAATGATTTATCCAGCTAACTGGGTAGGTAGCATTTCTCCTGCAAAAATCATATTATTTTTTAACCTCTAGTCCGTGTCTAACGCAGTGATCACCACCATTACTTTTGGTACATATGACAATGAATTTTCTCTCTTGTCGGTTAGGGCCATATTTATAAATTTTCGGTAGACTCCATCGCTGGGTTGTCCACATTAGTGTGTCCTGCATCATCTCTCTACTGTGGATTTAGTTTCTTACATCTCACTTAAACACGAGGAATTCAATAAGCCAATGCAAACTCTAATGAGGTTACATCTCAACTTATGAATAAAAAAATGAGTACAAAATCTTTCTTGTAGCTATTAGATCCTTAATTCGAACTTATTTCAATATAACACTATTATATGGATTGTTTTTAATTACTTACTTTTAGTTTAGTGATTAGTATTGTATTTCTTACTTTAATGCAATTCATGTACATGTATGTGTGAATTTGGTTTATTATTGCACTTGTTCACATGTATGATTTTGTTTTCATATTCCTTTCATATTTATGTGGGTTTTAAATTTGATCTATGCATGTATAGTAATTTATCACTGCACACACCTCACGAGAGCGTGTTAAGTCCGTGTCAATGAACCTTCCCGTTCAAGACTTTGGGATTGATGTGCATGAGTCTTATTTTCAATGATGAGAAAGTGTATATCTAACTCAAAGTCTTGAATTGTCCCGTTTTGGACAGTCTGTGAATGTTTGATCGCAGTTAGGTGGTCATTTACTATGTGTTTGTATTATTTGTTGAAAATTTCGGGTGCTTCTACTCACTCCTCTCTGATATACCTTTATTGATTTAGAATATTTTCTTAACCACTTATTAGTAAGTGTTTAAGAAAATATCTTAATCAATAAATATTTATGGTATTTCGAAGAGGTGTGGGGAGATGCTGCCGAAATTTTCAGCAAATAATACAAACACATAGTAAATGGTCATCTGAGTGCGATCAAATATTCACAGATGGGTAAAAAGTGATAATCTAAATAATATATCCTACCTATTCATTTTGACTTACTCGAATGATGTGAGGGTGTGTTAGATTTTAACTCGTGACATGACATTTAATCTGTGTAGGAAAAATGTCTTATGAGAATCGGTCATGGATGTACCATAGAATAGTGAATGGAGTTGTGACAGAGGAGTTTAAAGACGGAGTTGACAGTTTCATTCAGTTTGCATTGAGTAATTCATCAGTAGCAGTTGATCCGATGGGTAACATCCGATGTTCGTGTTCGGCTTGTAAGCACAAAAAGTGGATATCGACATAGGATGTGCAACATCATTTATATACGAGAGGATTTATTGCCCATTATGAGTTATGGTCATCTCATGGTGAGTTGAATATTCAGTCATCTGCACCAGCTAACTTTGCCTCCACAAGTACGTATGTAGACATGGTTGTCGATGCTGCTAGTCCAGAGTTCAATATTCATGAAGATCAAACAAATGAAGAAGTGTCAAATGATACAGCTCAGAGATTTTATCAGTTACTTCGAGATGCTGATGAGCCATTATGGGATGGTTGTGAGAAGCATTCACGGTTGTCTGTAGTGTCGCAGCTACTGAATTTGAAGTCTGAATTTCATATCAGCAAGAGTTGTTTTGATCGGCTTCTCTTACTCGTCAAGAGTATGTTTCCTCAATCAGAGAGGTTACTTGATGATTTTTACCGTGCGAAGAAGATGGTGAATGATCTAGGGTTTGGTTTTATGAAAATTGATGCATGTCTGAATCACTGTATGCTGTACTACAAAGATGATGAAGATAAGACATCATGTTGTATTTGTAAGCATGATAGATTCAAGCCTAAGAGAGGAGACAAGTCAAAGCAGAAGTTGAGGGATCCATTACCCAAACGTACCTTATTGAAGAGATATCGAACTTTTGTTCGATGTACTTTGACATGGAAATATGAATTCGACGCACTTAACCTCCACGTAATGATGATGGTGGAGATTCTAATGTGTCTGACCGACTCTCTGTATTCAAGTGTCCCGGACGAGCGTTCAGATATTCTTCTACTCGCGCACTCGAAGACAGAGAGTTGGTAGCTGCGAAGATCTACATATTCATGAATTGCGCAGAACTAGATACTTAGTTGTTGTAATTTGTCATTGTGTGTCCCTTTTTTTAATAATAGGTTGAACAAGGTTTGATTACTGATTGAAGAGTACAAGAGATCAGTTATGGGCCCTCGAAGATTGTACGTGTCTATCCAGGCTACATTGTGAATGGATACCGATTTCACACGAGAAATTATGGACGGAATAAGTCTACGATGAACAGCGACATATGTGTGAAGGGAAGTGCCTAAAATGAAAATGAAATAGACTATTATGGCATTCTCGAAGAAGTCATTGAACTGCAATTTTTGGGACAAGACAACAATGTATTTCTCTTCAAGTGTCATTGGTTTGATTCGACATCTATTCATCATGACACAACATATGGGATTGTCGATGTCAAGCATAAGTCCAAGTTGAGTACGTATGAGCCATTCATTCTAGTGGCACAAGCCCAACAAGTTTATTATTCAAATTATTCGTCCATCAAATTGAGAGATTGGTGGGCTGCATGTAGAGTGAAATCAAGGTTATTCCTGAGTATGAGCTTGCCTCGACTGATGATGAGCTCGAAGGTGTTAATGACAATTTTTTCCAATCAAATCGGAGTGACGCATGAGAGTTGGCGGCTTCTACGCAGTTCAGTGTTGATGATATAAATGAACCAATTTGCTTATATAAGGATAACGAACAGAAGAAGTTGACCCAAATGCCCTTGAGGTGGAGTCTGATGAGGAGGAAGAGTCCCCTGATGATGAGGACAAATTCGAGGAGGATGACGAAGATGACGCTGAATTAAACATATATCTTTAGCATTTGATGATGAATATAGATAATATTATAAAATTTTGTAAGAACTGAGTGTTGTTGTTAATTATAAGTTATTCAATAGCTACTTTAAATTTGAGTGCTGATGACATGTTATATCTTTATTTATCTCAATAGAGATATGGTATGTGGAGGATGGAGTGGGAGGGTTTCCACCTCCGCAGGCCGAGGGTCCACCTCCTTGTCCACGCCAAGTATATGTATATGTAAACACAAAACTCTACATTGAGTAATGTTCATATTAATCAAATATTTTCTAACGTACATAAAATTTTGCAGGGACTGCCTCCCCGTCTACGCCGGCAACAGGTATATGTATATGTAAACACAAAACTCTATATATTTTTGTTCACATTAATCAAATATTTTCTAACGTACATAAAATTTTGCAGGGACTGCCTCCCCGTCTATGCCGGCTATAGGTATATGTATACGTCATGACACAAAACTCTATATATTATTGTTCACATTAAATTATTATTTTCTATTATGTATATAATTTTGTAGGGACCGCCTCCCCGACCACGCCAGTAGCGCCACCTTTCCCTTCTTCCTCACCACCAGGTACATGTATATTTCCATAGATTAGTACGTTTCTTGTCTTCCAATTTATACAACAAAGTACTTAATTGTTTTCAACAGAGGTGGAGAGCCAGCATCCAGCAGCAGATGATGAGGGGCCTCAGCTACCAGGACGACAACCATGTTGGATTTCTGGGTAAACTTGATCACTTCAAACTTACTGTATTTGTTATTTATGTTATACAGTCCATGTACAAATTAATGTGCAATTGCAAGGGTAAGATAGATCCCGGTTCTGCTTCCCGCTATATTACGATGCTGGTCCACGCACACATTCCAGGACTAGTGAATGCATGGAGAGAGTTCCCGGTGCCCGTCCGGGATTTATTATATGACATGTTCACAATATTATTAATTTTTACTGATTGAAGTCATTTCTTTAATTACTATCTCTAATAGTCCTCAAAGTTGAGTAATTTTATTTCTAAACAGCAGAGGTACGTGTTCACGAGACCCGAGGATCTCCCTCGAGCTCGAGCCATCTGGGAGTCTACTACTGCCTAGACTAATTTAAGAAAGTCGATGTATGAGGCCCGAGACAAGGCAATAAAGACCACAGGCAGCCGAGATCCTACGGCTTGGTTGGATTACGGCCCTGTTTGGCTGAGGAGGGACTATTGGGAGTCTCTTTGTCATCGTTGGGCTACTGGACCATGGCTAGAGCGGTCACAGGCGGCAAAACATAACCGAGCAACTCATCCGGAGAATAATGTGCATACTAGTGGGTCTGTATCTTATGCGACCCACAACCAAAAATTGGTAAGCATATTATTATTCAATTGTTTATTACATTAATTATTATTATGAAACTAACTAATTTTATTGAATTGTAAGCATCACGAGCTCGAGCGTGCCCCTACTTTTCACGAGTTATTTGATCAGACTCATAAGCTGAAGGGCACCGATGACTATGTCAGCGAGAGTACTCGCACTATTGTTGTAAGTCAAAATATAAATTTTGAATTTTTTTTTGGTAAGTAATAATATATTGAAGAGATTGAATGTACAAACCTATGATCCAATAGATACATAGGCAAAGGTTCCTATTTGGGGGTAGGAGAGCGCACCCCACCTCAAGGAGGTGGAATGTTCTCACTCCACCACCCACACCAGCAGGATAACCAACTAACTCACCTCATGACCACACAACTTGTGGACTATGAGTTCTCTACTAAAACAAAGGAAAGAAAGAACCAACTACAGCTTTGAAATATTGAACCGGTTCATAATATCCTCCTCCCATTTGGAAGAAACTTTGGTGTTAGAGTTCTCCATGCAAAGTTTGAATTGCCTAAATTAATGAAGTGACCAATATTAAAGTCCTTACCTGCCCCAAGATGCTGACGGATACTGTCCCCATGCATCTGGAAAATACTCTTCCCATCCAGCCATGGGTCGTACCACATATTAAAGCAAGAGCCATCAGCTATATAATAAGTAATCTAATTTTGCATCCAATCTCTTTCCTTGAGGACACCTTTCCAAGCACTAGAATAATAGGATTTACATTTAATCAACCAGATGTTTTCTCTATGTATGTACTTTCTATAAAGCCAGTCAATCCAGATTGAAGTCCTTCTTTGTAAAACATCCCAAAGATTCTTTACAGAAGTAGCTCGGTTCCAATCCTTTAAATGTTTAGTCGTTGGCCTACTATTAGGCAAACTACTATTCGTACGGAGCAAAGAGATGAAATCCTATGGAAACATGATGGAGGAAAATTTTCTATTGCTTCTGCTTGGAATGTTATTCGAGAACACCATCAAGAAGACCAACACCATTTATGGATTTGGGCGAAGCCAGGAGCACACAAGTTTAACATTTGCCTTTGGAAGCAGCAAAAAATAGCTTATTGACTCAAGACCATTTGAAAAGAAAAGGAGTTCAGTTGGCAAATCAATGTACTCTTTGTAATAAGCATGAGGAAAGCAATAATCATCTCTTCTTTCATTGTCATTACAGTAAATGGATTTGGAAGCAAATAATCTATAGATTTCAGTTCGGAAGACCCCCTGAAGATACTCTGGATAGGGAAATTCAAAAGCTCAAAGACAACTTCCCTTATCAAAACGTGGCCTGGAAGCTTGCTCAATTAGCTCTCAAGACTACTGTTTGGTGGATTTGGCGTGAGAGATGCATGAGAATTTTTGAAGGAAAAAACAGATCAAAAATGCAGCTCCTTATTAGTATTTTGTTTGATATCATGATTTGTATGGAGGAGGGCAGGTTCAAAGTGCCATCCAGAAGGGAGAAGGAAATTATGAAGCAATTCAATATTTCTGTAATTTAAATTTTTCTCTGAATCTCTTCTTTTCTTAGCTTTGCCTAGTCTACAGCTTGTGTAGTCATGAGTTGTTTATCTTCGAAATCTTAATGTTGAGGGTGGTGGAGTGGGACCATTCCACCTCTTTGAGGTGGGGTGCACTCTCCTGACCTCCATTAGGAGTTTTCCTCCTATGCTCCAATATCTTTGTGGGCATGGATTTGTACAATCTTCATCCTTCAATATAGTATTACTTACCAAAAAAAAAAAAAAGTTTGATATCTAGAAGAATACCAATGAGAAGTTGCATCTTGCTTCTCTTTTTATCTTCAAAGGTTCTAAGGCACCGTTCACGCCATATCCACCAAACCACAGATTTTAGCGCAAGCTGACCAATGGACCTAATGGCATTCCTTGTATGAATAGCTTGGTTCAGTTCTTGGAGTGCAGAATTCAAGGTGTAATCCATTGTTGTTTGAATATAAATTATGAATTCAATTAAAATATTAAAATAATTTGATTTCAATAATTTAGTTTTAATTTGTTCTGCAGGAGACCTATGACAGGACGATGGTGGATCGTTATGCAGAGGGCACTCCCCAGCCATACTTGGATCCGGAGGTTTGGGTCGACGTAGCGGGTGGGCCGCGGAAGGGTCGAGTGTACGACTTTGGGGACAGCCTGAATACTACTCCAGTGTTGTCCTCATATGCGAGTTTGGTCGCTCCTCCAGCATATGCGAGTTCATCTGCTACGCCGCCCGATAGTGGTGTAGAGGAGATTAGAACCCTCATCCGGGAAGAGCTACGGACGCACTTTGGCGTTATGATCGAGCAGTTGATCTCAGCCATGCAGGGAGTACGCCCCTCACAGCCAGCCCCTCCGGTCAGTATTACTATTAATTTCATATAGTTTGAATGAAATGAAATAACTAAAGAAGGTCAAAAGGGAAAAAAGAAATCTAAATTAAGAAACCTATAAAGAAGGTCCCTTTATACAATCAACTTATGGTAGGATAAAAAAGCCACTTGAGCGCTCAAATTACTAAATAAAGATAATTGGATTCCCGGATTGGGTTGGGCGTTCAAATCACTAATATAAAGAAAACTCAAATGCAAAGGATCAGAACAAGCAACCCGGGGGTCTAAAATCACAAATAGGGATCCGATCGGTGTGCCGTTCGGTCCGACACGACCGGGTGGGTGAAAATGACGTGTAGGAACTGACGGAATCCTAATTGGATTCTCGGATTGGGTTGGGCGTTTAAATCACTAATCTAAAAAAAAATTCAAATGTAAAGGATCAGAACAAGCAACCCGGGGGTCTAAAATCACAAATAGGAATCCGATCGGCGTGTCGTTTGCTCCGACACGACTGGATGGGTGAAAGTGACGTGTAGTAACTGACGGAATCCTAATTGGATTCTCGGATTGGGTTAGGCGTTCAAATCACTAATCTAAAGAAAACTCAAATGTAAAGGATCAGAACAAGCAACACGGGGGTCCAAAATCACAAATAGGAATCCGATCGACGTGCCGTTCGCTCCGACATGACCGGGTGGGTGAAACTGATGTGTAGGAATTGACGGAATCCTAATTGGATTCCCGGATTGGGTTGGGCGTTCAAATCACTAATGTAAAGAAAACTCAAATGTAAAGGATCAGAACAAGCAACCCGGGGGTCCAAAATCATAAACAGGGATCCAATCGGTGTGCCGTTCGCTCCGACACGACCGGGTGGGTGAAAGTGACGTGTAGGAATTGACGGAATCCTAATTGGATTCCTGGATTGGGTTAGACGTTCAAATCACTAATCTAAAGAAAACTAAAGTATAAATGATCAAAAATGGTTTCTAATTAAACTTCAGAAATAATCACATATTTTAAATTTAATTTTTGAAAATAATGTATGTATATTAATTTTTATTAATGTTTCTCATATTAATTTTTTTTAATATAGGATCCACCTCTGACACTTGACGATCATGAGGCGGGGACAGCAGATGATCCAGCGGACCTGTCTTGATTTTTAGTATTTATTATTGTGTATGATTTTATATTTGTTGTGTTTTATGATTTTATGTTGATTGTGAGTACTTGTTGTGAAATGTATGAATATTGTAGCAGGTTTGAAAAATCATTATTATTTCTGTATTTAAAAAGAATATAGTAATTTCTGACGGAATTTTCGACGAATGTCGGACCGTCGGAAAATGTAGTTTACTGACGAAAATAAATCGTTGGCATTTCTATCTAAAGTGCCGACGGATTATTTTCCGACAGATTTTTCTATCGGAATTTATCGACGGAAATTTCGACGAATTTTCTGACAATTTTCGGTCGACAAATACTGACCAAATTTCTGGCAATATTTTCCGACATTTTCTGTCAGAAATTACCGACGCAATTACCGACGCAATTTTCGACGGAATATTCTGTCGGTATTTTCGATGGATTTCCGATGGATTTTATTCCCGTCGGTTCCGATGGATCATTTCCGACGACCGTTCGATGGAAAGCTGTCGGAAGGCACTATTTCCGATGGATTGCCGTCGGATTTCCGACGGATGTCAGAAATGGTGCTTTTTCTTATAGTGAAACAATGTCATGACTTTCTTTGTTAAACATATTGTTTACTTTCACATTGCGTCTTGCATACCCACTGATTTATCTTCTGATAACATATTGTCAAAATCATCACAGTGGACTTAAAACGTTCATGGGTAAAAATTTGTTTAGCATTTTAAATTGAAGTTAAAACATTTATTTATCTGTTTAGCATGTTATTAAGATTTCTCATATCCATTCATTTATCTGTTTAGCATGGTCAGAGAGAGAGAACTTAAATCTGCATATTTTAGATCTCTCATATTTTTTTTAATTACATACTGTGAAGACCTCCCCATACATCCCAACACTGAAGGTTGCAACTACGTCATTTGCTAGGACCTTTTGTCTCCACCGACTATCATTGCTCTACATCTATTATTAAACTGTTAGAAATGTAATAGTTCTTATCAATAATCAATTCTATTATCTTTTATATACCAGGTTTCTGAATTTTTCTTCCCACAGCCAACAAAATGAAACTACCATATTTTTTGATATGTTGTTATTTTTTTAATAATTCTATCAATTTTTAAAAGAAAAAACTTAAAATTTTAATAATATATATATAAATCAAATCTAAAAACCTTTCGTTGGTGTCCATCTATACTATCTATCTATCTATATCTATATATATTACTCAAAACTCAAACCTAACCCAGCCATTTTAGAAAGCCACGTCATCACCTCAAATCTCTGGACACAAAATTTAGAAAAAATAATATTCGTGATCTTCCAAGCTCACTTTCTCTTTTCTTTCCATCTATATATATTACTAAACCAGAAACTTGGCCTTCCATTGTAGGAAGCCACATCATCACCTCAAACCTCTAGACACGACATTTAGAAAAAAAATATATCGTGATCTTCCAATCTCACTTTCTCATTCCTTCTGCCATCTTTCCATCACTAAAATTAGGTAATACTTTTTGGTACAATTTGTGTACTTACGTTTATATTGAACTAGTTCTATGCCCGTGTATTGTACGGAAAATTGTTAAGTTTAAATTAATAAATTTTATAAGTAGTAAACATGAGGGTAATATTTTTTATTATTTATAAAAATAGATTTTGAATAAAGACGTGAGTTTTTAGGAATTGAGAGATGTTTAATAGGAATGAAAAGAGAGGAAATTATATTAACAAGTTTTTATTAGTTTAAGAAGGGTGAGAGTGAAGTTATGGCATGATGTATGTGTTTAAAAAAAATGTAATTTGATAATCAAAACTACATACTGGCGAATGATTTCTTACATGGAGTAGGGCCAGGAAGAAGATGGTTGTGATAATGCAGCAATAATGAGAACATTTGGGGTACCATTATATCACATCTACATCAAATTTCTCTATGATTACCAGCGATGTAATGGTGTGTTCGGCGAGCAACAGGTCACTGTTCGGGTCCCAGACCCGGCCGCACAGTAGTATGCATAATTTTTTATGATTTTGTTTTTATATTTTT
Source organism: Colocasia esculenta (assembly GCA_014218235.1). Taxonomy (NCBI): domain Eukaryota; kingdom Viridiplantae; phylum Streptophyta; class Magnoliopsida; order Alismatales; family Araceae; genus Colocasia; species Colocasia esculenta. The sequence goes on along the minus strand of CM024764.1, from coordinate 47,379,828 downwards.
AAAAGAAACTCTAAATTAAAAATGTAATGTTACATTTTTTTTAAAATAAAAATTTATAAGTAAAAAGGGGGAAAAAATAAACCACTGTCTACTATAGCTACTGTAGCGCTACAGTAATTACTGTAGCGCTACAGTAATCACAAAACTTTTGAAAAAAAAAATGTTAACCTCAAATTTATTTCATCTTGTTGCTGGAATATTGCAGCTGCGATCTTCTGGAAGATGGAGGTAGTGCCTTCCTTCTATAAAATGTTCTCTAAAATTTAATTTAAGAGTTCAACCCCCGCCATTTATTGAGGTATTTTCCTGCAGCGCCGTTTTGCAGCTGGACTTCCATATTGCTCGCAGTAGCGCCAGGGCCATGGTCATGCTTCTGACTCAGCCGGTCAGACTGGTTAGAGCACCTGCACCTCTCTCTCTATCTGCCTATTGGAGAAGGGGGTCATAGTTAAAATGCTGCCTCCTACCCGACGCAAACTCCTGCATGCCACGATCCCACCCTCAGGCCGGTGTCGAGGGCGCCACATCGTCGTCCCCTGCATCTGCCTTTGAGACGATTTGAGGTGTGGTTCGTGACGATGGAAGCTTCTCCTCTTCGATGACTGCTGATCGCCTCTCCTGGCAAAGTTAGGAGAATTGTCCATGAGGACTGCCACCATATATATGAAGATGCTACTATGGAAGATGACTCACAGAACACGTCGGAGGGACCCTTGTCACAGGCCTTCCTGTGCCGGTTCCAATCCCGATTGGAGAGCACCCTCCTGATGCAGAGAGACCTTGGGCGAGGTCGGTTCCGACTCCGACACCGCCGACTTCCCACGCTGCGGCTTGCGTGCATTGCCAAGTGGGCAGTTTTCTTGCCACTGCTGGTTGGGTGCTCTGCGTGCAGTGCCAGGTGCCTGGGTGAGGGTGGCCATGACAGTCGAGACGGAGAAGAGGAAGAGGAAAAGGGCATCACACGTGTTGCTGCTTGAGCGAGTGGATCCGGTCAAGGCCGGATTAAATATGACCCAAGGGACGAACTATGATGCGCCGACGTCCAGCCTACGAGCGCCGATCTGTAATAACCACCGATGGTCCTCGATGGGTAGACACTCCGACGATCAAGTCAGACCAAGAACATAAAATCAGAGGATTTAAGTCTGTCTCTGTAACCTACCTCCCTGTGTGGGCTGCTTTTACCTTTTATAGGGGATCCCTAGTGACGGGTCTGGAGAGGTCACTTACAAACATGCCCACGATTTCTCCCCTAAATCTAGCAATTCGGAGTTGTGGGTGGTAAGTGGTCGCGATTTCGGACCTTACCGCTAATGAGCATTCCCTCTATAGGCGCGCGCGGTCATTGGCGCTTACATAGCCGAGAATCTCGGGCCTCCGCGCCCACAATGATTCATATGGCAAGTCCAGCCAAGCATTTCCCGTATATGAGGGTGCGGTTAGGCTTGCCTTGATCTTTTGCTTGACTGCTAGAACCTCCCCGAAGATGAAGGGTTTGTCACGAGGAGGGACGAAGCTCACGAACCGAGGAGTCGGGACATTGTCGGGTCATCGGACTGCCGTTATTGGAAAGTGTACACTGGTAGCCGTCAGGTCGGCTGGTAACGACCAGCATCAGTGGCCCCCCAGGTTCTTCTCGAGGCTAGCACTTGGGTCGAGGAGAAGCCATAGCAATCGGATGGTTTTCCGGTGGGCTAACCGTCTGCGTACTATCAAGTGGCGCGCATTTATTGCCGTCACCTTGTCAGATCTGAACGTAACTCATAATGGCTGAGCAGCCTTTCGGATGACGCCTCTGTCATGATGGCGTCCATGATTCCCTCGCATTTCGCGTTAATCTGCCATACTGTCAACGTCCAGAAACTCAACATTGCGTACTTGAATCAGTACGATCCTTATGATGGAGTCTCCTCGGTGGTTGCGCACGTTATGGATCCGAGTGATAAACTGACGACCATTGCATCCCGACACGTGGTGCGATCGACACGGCCCGCGGCCGGCGCCCTGCTTGAAAACCGTCGGATCGAGTTAGCTCCCCGGGCCTATAAATAGTGGGGGTCGTTGCGAGAGGGAGCGCCTTTAACTCGCGCGAACAAACTTTAGAGCGACGACTCGACGACTGCCGACAGCCCGACGATTCCTGTTTGTCATTCTTAGGGACGTCGTTTGCTCGCTCCAGCTTGCTTCCTTTCGAGGTAAGTGATGAGTCTTCCACCTGCTCGTTCTTCATCTGGGGGTTCTTCTTCGTCTTCCTCATCGCATTCTGATAGTGATGGGACTCCCAGCGAGAGCCCCTAATCTTCTAGTGACTTCCCTGGTACTCTAGTGTCGGGCCCTGTAGAGAAGCAATTCATCCTTGAGGTCAATACTAGTGAGTATATCCCTCGGGCGCCTTCGGCTCATACGTCTGGTGCTCGTCGTCTAGCAGACAGTGCGGCTGACGCTGCATGTGAGACCACCCGCAGGACCTTTCAATGGGTGAGAAAACATCCAGGGATTTCCCTTCCCGCCGACGCGGTATTTTTCGCCAACCGAAAATTTCGAGCCTACCACGTAATGGAGAAGGGGGTGTGCATATATTCCGAGGCGATCCGGGCTGGTCTTCGGTTCCCATTTAACCCTTTTACCATTTTCTTGCTCCTGGAGCTCGGGATCTCTCCAGCACAGTTGACACCAAATTCTTGGCGAACGATTATTAGTTTCCTTTCGGTCTGTGTCGCGGCGGGGGTCCCTCCGACCTTGCTCCTCTTTTTCTACTATTTTTCAGTAAAGCCTTTCGGAGACTGGCTTTACTTCTCGTCCAGATCCGGTCGGAAAATCCTTGGCAAACTTCCTACCTCCGTCCACGATTGAAAGAGGAGCTTCGTTTTCCTTTACTGCCCATCTGGATGGCCTTTTCCGACCCAGTGGTCGGAAATCGATCTTCGGAACAAAGCATTCGGGTAACCTAGACTTACCGCACCCGAGCTCTCAGACTTTGCGGATCTAAAGGCTGTGAAGGCCCCCGACTTGTTTGAACCTTCTGAGAAGCTGCTCGAGCTGATTGCCGAGGGCACCAAAGGTCGTTGTCCTTTTCAGCAGCCTTCTCGGTTTACTCGCACTACCACGATTCTCATGTTTTCTCTCCTCTTTTCTTCTACAGTTATGGCCGACAAGGGTTTTTCCAAGGCTCGTAGAGGATCATCTCTCACAGAAAAGGCACGTGAAAAGGTGCTTGCGAGGGGCAAGAAGGTTGCCTCGCGCTTAGAGAAACGTCCTCGGGTCGTCGAAGATGCTGTTCCGGAAGACTCGTCGGGTGTTGCACATGATCATGGCTCGGCTGCCATCTCTCAATAGGAGGAGGAGAGGCCAATGAAACGTCCAAAGCCCCAGCCGTCGTCTCCAACCACCGTCCCCTAGTCGCCGCCGAAGACCCGTATTCAGCTAGATCTGGTCGAGTGGGGTCGTCAGGCTCTCCCAGCGGAGTTAAAGGCAGATGCCCTAAACAAGTCCCCACATCGGCTGCTCTTCGACTTCCACTCGTCGCTTTTGAGCAAGTTGGCCGCGTTCGAGGCCTACGTGCACCGAGCCGAGGTGAAGAGGTCCGTCTGCGACAAGCGAGTCGTAGAGGCCGAGGAGTGGACTGCCTCTGAGCAGGCCCTTCGTTTAAAAAGGCGGAGGCGGCGCAGAAGAGAGAAGACGAGCTTCAGGCTTTCCTCTCATCTGCGAAGGATGCTCTTCAAGCCGAGAAGAAGGCGCTCAAGGCTGAGAAGAAAGCACATGTCGATGAGGCCGAGGCCCACAGAAAGATGAAGGACTAGGTCTCGCAGCTTGTAGCCGACGAGAAGGAGAAGGTGGTCAAAGATTACCGTGAGTCCAATGAACTAGGGGAAGAGGTCGCGGGCCTTTTCTGCGAAGGCTACATCGCATGCCTCGACAAAGTGAAGGAGCTACATCCCAGCCTCGACCTATCAGGCACAGCTCTCCCCTCTGATGGCGATGACGGAGGCGAGAATAGGGAGGCGGGAGTGGAGGCAGTCGTCGATGAGGCGGTCGAAATAGCCACTGAAAATCTTTATGTAGAAGCCGCCGAGAAAGCCTTAGCCGAGGACACCTCTTCCCCTGCTGTATAGACTCCTCTTTGCTTTTATCGCTAAGGAGATGTACTGCCTTAAAATAGTAGCTTTGTTTGCCTTACGATGTTAGTCCACTTATCTCTTCGTCGTCTATCGTGTTCTGAGGTAGCAGGATGCTAAGGACTCTATGACGTGTTTTGGGCAGTGTAAGAAAAAGGAGTGCTGGAGCGACCTCGTTATCTGTGAGAGTGCTGACGTGATCTCGATTAGAATTAGAGTGCCGAAGCGACCTCATTTACAATTAGAGTGCCGAAGCGACCTCGTTTATAATTAGAGTGCCGAAGCGACCTTGTTTACAATTAGAGTGCTGAAACAACCTCATTTATAATTAGAGTGCCGAAGTGACATCATTTACAATTAGAGTGCCGAAGCGACCTCGTTATCAGTAAATTTTATGGATGATATCCTCAGAGATGCTCGTGTTGAGAAAATACCTCTAAGAAATCTAATGACTTTCTTAGATTTTATAAAACTATGTTTTTGCTATGACAAATCATTAAATATATGTTTTATATCACAAAAATCTTTTTTCAGGAAAGAATATCCTAAAAATTTCTAAGGCCACAACTATCTCTCAACATACTGAATCCGACTGCCATATTCAACCCCTTCAGAATAGTAGTCAGAAATCAAAGTCTGTTGTTTACATAGTATTCGACTCATACACTCGAATACCTTTGTTCTGCATTCGACTCATACAGTCGAATACCTTTGTTCTGCATTCGACTCATACAGTCGAATACCTTTATTCTGCATTCGACTCATGACTTCGACTCTTATAGTCGAACGTCTGCTCTATATTCGACCAATACCTTCAAATGCCTAAAATGCTTTAGAAACTGTATTCAACTGTAGTCGAATCATATTGATCTCTCGAGTCGAATCACTCTTTCTTCAATCGACTCATCTGTTCACATTCGACTACACCGAAATCATGTACTTTACTTTTCACACACCACCAGTTCTATATGAACATCATCAAATCTAGTTTGTGTATTTTTAACAACAAGATTGTTGTATGACTTTGAAAAGTTATTATTATATTTTTAACAGGATCTTGACATGAAAGCTCTCAAATTAATTATCCTATGCTAAACATGTTGTGAAAAGTGTCTCATTAAATTTCTCAGTACTGATGTCCTACCTTGCCTTATTGTTAGCTTCTCAAGACACATAGCATTTATGTAAAATTCAGACGCATGGCATCTAACCATCTCACCTACCACTGACAGACCCATACTTTAACTTTTTGTCTGTCTGTCTGCTATCTGTAATACTGATGGGATACGAGGTTCCATACTTTGTACTGAACTTTTCTGACCCACCTACCATAAGGGTATGGAGATACGTTTTTTCGTTTTGTCTTGTCCTTGCAACAGGCATTTATTGAGCATGTGTTCAGCATGCCTCTCCCTCAGCTATTTGCTACAAGAGCTTATCTTCTAGCTGTTAACAAAATAAAGACCTCGGGAAGAAGCTATTTTGAAGACCTACTGGGCAATATCTTCAGGACACAAAGAAACTCAGAATTCCTCCTCAAACGGCTATATTGCAAACATCCACAAGCTTCAACGGTCATCTTCTCAAACGGTCATAATTTGAAGACTATAAAAGGAGCTCAAGAGGAAGAGAACAGACATACAACATACTGAGAGATACATACAGTGATACATAGAATCCACAAGTGTTTCAAGTCTCATTCTCCTACAAGAGCCATTCGTCTTCCTCAAGCTCTCTGAAGCCTTCATGCTTGATTTCCTTTGAGAGTTTCCTTGTGCTCAGATAGGAGAAGTTCTGTCCGTGGGTGGCAATTGTACTCAGTGTCAATTCTCTTTAGTCCACCCCCTTTCTCTTCAGATAGGATTTAGAATCAATTCTATATATGTTGTATCTATCTGAAGTCTGTGTGTTTGTGCTCAATTTTGAGGCAAACACACCCCTGTCAATTTTTCTTTGTACTTGTGCAGAAGTCTGTCTCTGCACTTTGCCCCTCTTGTGAAGGGAAGGCCTTGGTGAAAAGGCATTTCTATACCCCTGTATAGGGAAGACTTGCTCGAGAGCAAGTGGGTATTGTAATTCCTCTCAAGGGTGAGAGAAGGCCAAATTCATTGGCAGATTAGTTAAATCTCAAGTGGTTGGCTTGAGGACTGGATGTAGGACTTCCATGTGGGAAGGGCCGAACCAGGATAAAATATGTGTCTAATTTCTTTATGTGATTGTTTCCGCCAAGTCTACACTTGAATCACACACATCACTTTGAGTACTAACCTATTTATTTAGTGCTGTGATTTTCAGAAGAAATTTTAAAAGATCAGAAGTCCTATTCACTCCCCTCCAGGACTGCTTAGCTTGCCATTTCGATCCAACAAGTGGTATCAGAGTAAGGTCTTCTCAGAAGAATCCTAAAAAGATTTGAGAAGAAATGGCATCTGAAGCTCACAACTATGAAGGCCAATCGGTTACAAGACCACCATTCTTTGATGGTGAAGATTATCAATATTGGAAGATGAGGATGGATTGCTTCATCAGAGGTACTGACTTCGAACTCTGGCAGGTAATAGAACAAGGTGATTTTCAAGTCCTTGCCGAATCCTCTTCTGGTGCTCTTTCTATTGCTGACAAAAGAAATATGTCTTTAAATTATAAAGCAAAAATTATCTATGATGTGCTTTATCTAAAAGAGAGTTAATAGATTATCAGCCTGTAAAACAGCAAAAGAAATGTGGGATAAGCTACAAGTTACATTGAAGGTACAGATAGGGTTAAACAAACTAGAATAGGCATACTTGTATCTCAGTATGAACAATTCAAAATGCTTCCAAATGAGAATATTACTCAAATGTACAATAGATTCTCAAATATAATTGTAGGTTTAAGTGCTTTAGGGAAAAATCTGACAAACGAAGAAATGTTAGAAAAATATTAAGATCTCTAACAAATGTTTGGACACCTAAAGTCACAGCCATAGAAGAAGCACATGATTTAACACAATTAACTATTGATAAGTTAATAGGATCCCTCATGGCACATGAAATAAACATGGAAAGGTTCTCTGAAAATTCTTCAATGAAGAAAATTTCAAATGCTTTAAAGATTGCAGATTCCTCTTCATCTGAGGATTCCAAAGAGAAATCAGATGACAGCGATGATGAGGCTATGCTCTCAAGGAAACTGCAAAGAATCTTGGCTAAGAAGAAGAAATTTGGGTCAAGGAAATTCTTTAAGAAAGACAAGAAGAAAGAACCTACATGCTATGAATGCAATCAGCCAGGACATTACAAATCTGAATGTCCCAGACTCAAGAAAAAGGACCAAGTGGACAAATCAGATAAGAAGAAAGGAAAAGAAAAGAAGTTCAGAAGATTTAAAAAGAAGGCTATGGCAGCAACATGGGATAATGAAGATGCTACCAGCTCAGAGTCTTCCAGCTCGGAATCTGAGGAAGAAGAAAAGGCAAATCTAGTCCTCATGGCAGGACTAGAACAGGTAAATTCTGAAACATCTTTTACTTCCTGCTCTGAATCTGATTCTGATAATATTGAAGATGCATTTAACGAGCTCTATGAAAAATACAAATCCGTGGTAAAACAAATAAAAATAGTTAAGCTAAATTTAATCAACCAAGAAAAGAGCAATACCTTTCTTAAAAAGGAAACTGAAAGATTGAATCAAAATCTAAATGAGACTAAAAGAGCAACTGAATTACTCTGTGAAGATTTGAAGAACAAAAATAGTAAAATTTTAGAATTAGAATCAAATCTAAACTTGCTCAAAAATGAAGAAAAAATAGTAGAGGAAAATAACTATCTAAAAGCTACCATTGAAAAGATTTCTAATTGCAAAACCTCACTATTTGTTAGAATTAAAGGTTCTAGATCTGGTAGAAAGAAATATGGATTAGGATACACTCCTCCACATAATAAGAAGAGATTATTTATCCAGAAGTGTATCCAACTCCTAAATTTGTGGCTGAAAAGAACATAAAAAATACTAAAAAGGTAAATCAGCATAACTATAAACAAAAACAGAAATTCAGCAACAATGTGCACAGGAAAAATGCTTTCAATTTGTGTTGTACTCATTGCAATCAATTAGGTCACACTGTTAGCACATGCACCACTAGACATTTAAGATGGATTCCTAAAACTAACCATCATGGACCCAAGAAAATTTGGGTACCAAAAGTACAACTTAGCCTATTTTGCAGGGTCAACTGAGGGCATCCAAATGGTATTTGGATAGTGGATGCTCAAGGCATATGACAGGAGATAGAAGCTTTTCACCAGTTTTAGAGAAGAATCTGGTCAAGTAACTTATGGAGATAATGGAAAAGGAAAAGTACTAGGATGTGGAACCATTGGTACTAAAGAGAAGAATCTAATTGAAGATGTTATGTATGTAGAAGGTTTGAAGCACAACCTGATCAGTATTAGTCAACTATGTGATAAAGGGCATTTAGTAAGTTTTCAGAATGACAAGTGTATAATTCAGAAGGATAACAAGATTGTCTTTGAAGCACAAAGAGTGAAGAATCTATACACATTGCAACTAGCAGAGTTAAAAGAAGTAAACTTGTGTCTAGCTACCACCAAAAGTGATGAATCTGATCTTTGGCATAGAAGACTTGGTCATGCTAGCACTTCAGTGATCAAGAAGTTGATAAGGCATGATCTGGTTGAAGGACTTCCCAAACTCCAGCTCAGAAAACATGGAATATGTTCAGCCTGTGCAAAGGGAAAGCAGACCAAGACCGCTTTTCAGTCTAAAACAATTGTTACAACTTCCAAGCCATTGGAACTAATTCACATGGATGTTTTTGGACCAATGAGAACAGTCAGTCTTGGTGGAAAATTGTATGGCTATGTGCTTGTTGATGATTATTCAAGGTATACTTGGGTATCATTTTTAGAAGCCAAATCTGAAGCTTTCCAAGCATTTTTGATGTTCAGCAAAGTAGTTTAGAAAAATTAGAAATTTTAGATCACAAGTCTCAGGTCAGATCATGGTGGTGAATTCAAAAATGAAGATTTTCTGAAGTTCTGTGAGGAAAATGGAATTGAACACAACTTCTCAGCTCCAAGAACACCCCAACAAAATGGAGTGGCAGAAAGAAAGAACAGAACACTGTTGGACATGGCCAGAACAATGCTAAATGAGTATAATCTACCAAAGTACTTCTGGTAGAAGCAGTGAATACAGCTTGCTATATCATCAACAGATGCATGATCAGACCAATTCTGAAGAAAACACCATATGAGCTATAAAGGACAAGAAGCCAAATATCAGTCATCTCAGACCCTTTGGTTGTAAGTGTTTCATTTTAAATAATGGTAAGGATAATCTAGGAAAATTAGATGCTAAAAGTGATGAAGGCTTTCTCTTAGGATATGTTTCAAAACCTAGAGGCTATAAGGTATTTAATAGAAAAACCTTAACAATAGAGCAATCAGTTCATGTATTATTTGATGAAACTAACCCCTCTATCAGAAAAATAGAAGAAGAAGAATGTGTTGATGATTTGTGCAGGGATCTAGAAAAGACATCTCTTGAAGAAGAAGGGAAAGATAAAGAAGAAGAAGATCCTCCATTAGAAGATCTTCAACAACAAGAAGAATCACAAGAAGGACTACCTAAAGAATTGAGGTACCACCGGAACCATCCTAGAGAAAACATAATTGGTGATCCTCAATCCAGGGTAAGAACAAGAGGTATGCAAATTCCTTGTGACTTCTCTGCTTTAGTTTCACAAATTGAGCCTAAGACAATCAATGATGCACTGGGTGATGAATCTTGGATCCTTGCTATGCAAGAAGAGCTTAATCAGTTCAAACGTAGTGAAGTTTGGACCCTTGTGCCTAGACCTACTGATCATCCAGTTATTGGAACCAGATGGGTTTTTAGGAATAAAATGGATGAGTCAGGGGTAATTACTAGGAACAAAGCTAGACTTGTAGCGCAAGGATATTCCCAAGAGGAAGGCATAGATTTTGATGAAACCTATGCTCCAGTTGCTAGATTAGAGGCAATCAGAATTTTATTAGCTTATGCTTGCTCTCTTAATATCAATTTATTTCAAATGGATGTTAAAAGTGCTTTTCTGAATGGTTTCATTAAAGAAGAAGTATATGTTGAGCAACCACCTGGTTTTGAAGATAATAAGTATCCTGATCATGTTTTTCGTTTAAAGAAAGCACTATATGGTCTGAAACAAGCACCAAGAGCTTGGTATGAAAGATTAAGTGCTTATCTTATATCACATGATTTTATAAGAGGAAAAGTAGATAGCACCCTATTTATAAAGAAATTTTCAGATGGAATCTTAATTGTACAAATCTATGTTGATGACATTATCTTTGGATCTACTAATGAATCACTCTGCAAATTCTTTGAAAATTTGATGCAAAGTGAATTTGAAATGAGCATGATGGGTGAACTTAATTATTTTCTTGGATTGCAAATTAAGCAAACCAAAGAAGGAACTCACATCTGTCAAACCAAATACATTTCAGATTTACTGACTAAGTATGGCTTTGACAAATGTAAGCCCTTAGGAACACCCATGAGCTCAGGCATTAAGTTAGACAGTGATCCTCTTGGCAAAAAGGTAGACCAAAAGACCTATAGAGGAATGATAGGATCACTGCTCTATCTCACTGCAAGTAGACCAGATATAATGTTTAGTGTCTGTCTCTGTGCAAGATTCCAAGCTGATCCTAAAGAATCTCATGTTCTTGCAGTAAAAAGAATTTTCAGATATCTCATTAATACAAATAACTTAGGTTTATGGTATCCTAGATGTTCTGATTTCAAGTTGATTGGTTATAGTGATGCTGACTATGCTGGATGCAAATTTGATAGAAAAAGCACCAGTGGTACATGTCAAATTCTTGTAGGTTGTTTGATATCTTGGTCTTCTAGAAAGCAAAATTCAGTAGCTTTATCCACTACAGAAGCTGAATATATTGCAGCTGGAAGTTGCTGTACTCAACTCCTGTGGATCAAGCATCAGTTAGAAGACTATGGTCATCAACTTCAAGATATTCCAATGCTTTGCGACAACACAAGTGCTATAAATTTAACAAAGAATCCAATTCAGAATTCAAGAACCAAGCATATTGAGGTTAGACATTATTTCATCAGGGACCATGTAAGTAATGGAAATATTTCTCTTGAATTTGTTTCTACAGAAAATCAATTAGCAGATATTTTTACAAAACCTCTCCCTGAAGATAGATTTACTTCAATAAGAAGAGAAATAGGTATGTGCAATCCTGATTAAACTAATAAAGCAGTGTTTGAATGCCTTGATAAAACCTTCCTTGAACTGTCTATGAAAGTATCCTGAAAATCGCTAAGTCCTATATTCGACTCATGCATTCGATTCATGAGGAACCAATGCATTCGATTCATGTTATAATGATATATTCGACTAATGCAGTCGAATACCTAATTCGATTCATTAAGTTAATTTAAACTGACACCTTTCAGAATTCTTTAATTGAGGTAACTGACACCTCATTAAGGCGCATCCATTCGTAATTAAATGGTCAAATCAATCATCGTGTCCATTCGTAATTAAACGGTCAAATCAATCATCGCGTCTGTTCATCCTGAAATCAAGCGCCAGTTACCTTTTTTCTTATATAAGAAAACCTCTTCTCCTTTCAAAACACCCGTTTGAAATCCCCTTTCGACTCACCTGTCTTCTTGCGTTCTTCGCGCCTTCACTGTGCTCCGACAAAGGACTCTCCAGAAACCATCTGAAACCTCATTCCTCTGGAAGAAAGGTAGGATCTTTCATCTCTACTGGTCATTTCTTTCTCTCCTCTGAAGGTTTCCTAAGTCCCTTTCGTTTCTTTCATCTAGATGGCTTCTCTTAGGGCTTCCGAGTCTGTCCAGTTGACCCTGACCAACTCCAGCGTCTTGCTAAGATTCCCATTTGCTCTGGGAAGGCTGTTGAGTTCTCTCATTTGTTTGGAAATTTGTCTTTGGTAGAAGAGACTCTGAATGCTATGGGTTGGACCAGAATGTGTCAGATTTCTGAACCCTTTGTTGCCGATGCAGTCGGTATATTAAAGGCACCAAAATCATAATTTCTGAAGAGCTTTTGGTCGAGTTGCTGGATTGTCCCAACTCAGGGCACAGGCTTAGTGAGTTCATCCCTTTGGAAAAGCAAAAGCTAGGGATTATTGGTAGCCTGGGGACCCTCAGCAAGCGAGGACTTCAAGTCAATGAGTTGTCTGCTGAGAAAAGACTGATTCACTCTATTATTACCAATATCATCACCCCTAGAGCAGGAACTCACTCTTCCATCACTGCTAGGGATGGTAATTTGCTATTTTGGGCAATTCAGAGGCACAAGGTGAATTTGTCAGCAGTTATTCTGGAGAAGATGATTGCTTCAAAAGACCTCCAAGAATCTTTCCATATGGATCTCTACTGACTCTTATCTTCAAGAAATTTTCAGTAGATCTGTCTAGAGAAATGTTTGTTGGTAACAAGGAGAAGATTGGTATTTTCACTCTAAAAGAAGCAAGTACTCCTTGGTTGGTAAGAAGCAGAATTTGTGGTACAAAAGTTCAGTCCCTGAGTGTGAGCATGAAGTATATCTGATGAATCTTTGGTTTCTCTGCTCACACATGAAGCCCCTGCATCCGAAGTTCAGCATGAACATCCTTCCATCCAGATCAGATCTGAAGAGTCCATTCCTGTACAAGAAGATGTTCTACCATCCATTCCAGTCCAAGATGTTCCAGAGGACACCATCAATGATGTCCTAAGAGATCTCAGAGGCAAAAGAATCATTTCTGAAGATATTCCAGCCTCTTCCCCCTAGGATTACCTCTTGATCCTGACAACTCTCCTTCTCAGTTTGAGACCCGGCCAAGGTCTCAGGGGGAGAGCAGCAGCAGCCTCAGTAATATTTTGGAAATGGTTAGAAGTCAGAATGAGAACATGTCAGTTCTCCATATGCAAGTTGTTCTGTTAGATACTAAGTTTGATAGCTTGTCTGAGGAAGTCAAGCAAATCAAGGATCTCCTATTGCAGTTGGTGTGCCAACCAGGCACCTCTAGGCCATCAGGGCCTTTCTCCTCCCAGTAGGAAGAAGAAACAGTGCCAGCTCAAGAAGAAGAACACCAAGCAGAACCTCAAGTACCTATACCCGAGGAACCAGAACTTAAGCAACCTATCAAAGAACCAGCAGTTCAGGCTGAAGAGCAGCCTATTGAATCTGAGCAGCAGCCAGTTGAGCAGACCACTGAGCAGCAGGCTTAGTTGGCAGTAGTTGTATTTAAACCAAGTGATCAGCAGCAGCAGTAGCAACTGCAAGAATTAGAAAATCAGCCAGAAGAAGTGGCAACAGCTGTAGAGGACCCTATGCAGAAGGCAGTAGCCAAGAGACCTCTCGAGCCCTCTCAAGATTGTCAGACTTTTAAGAGAAAGGTGAAGAGGAGATTAGTCAAAGATGGTGTTCCTGTCAAACCAATCCTCCCTTCTCCTTCTTCCAGAGCCACATCTCCCACTGCTACACCTGCAACTGAACCTGCTTCATCAGCACCACTATCTCCACACTCCTCCTTGGATCTACTTCCAGTAATCACTCCTGTAGATCACTTCAAACAAGATGTTAAGTTCTCCATCTACCCCTTGAAATATCAAGTTGAACCTCTTGAAGAGTTCACCATGACTCTTTCAACTCAACCTCCTCATTTTTATTCCTCTCTTCCTACAGCCTCAAAATCTGACTCCAAGAAAACAATAATGCCTTTAGTTGAGATACTTCCTAGCATCCAACTGTCAGCCTCCAAAGGACCCAAATTGGGACACAAACCTTCCTCTCTACTTCCTCCGTTTTGGTATGCCTTCACTCATCACTCTGAACAACACATGAATTTGTTCAGAGAATATCTTGCCATTAGAGCCTTTTTGGAAGTTCATGAGTTGCCAGATTTCACATTTGAACACTGGCTTCCTATTTTGATTCAAACTTCCCAACTTTCTATTTCTGATCTCCAACTCATATCTAGGAAGAGCCACTGCCTCACTCCCCAAGAATTTGTTGATCAATACCCTGAAGAGGCCGCCAGGTTCTTAGAAAATCAATCCAGAACCCATCACTTGACAACTGCTCAGCATCTTTCTCTTAGATTTCATGCCCTTTTTGCAGAGCATCTCAGGGCCTCTCAGGCAAGTACCTTGAAATGAGATCTTTCAACCATGAAAGGTTCAAACTGGGATTGCATGATGTTTCCAGAGGGCAGTATGAGAATTTGCTCCGAGGACAAAGAGAGATTACCCTTCCATGTCAGTGGCTTTGCCGTCAGGACTTCACCTCCTTTGGTAGGAGCAGTCTCTACAGAAGAGAATTTTCTGAAATATTCTTCAATAGATTCCTCCATTTCTGCCAATTCAAAATCAAGTACCAATCTAAGCTCAGTTTCCAGAGGTTTATATTTATTCAGTTGTCAAAGAAATCCAAGCATCTCCTTGATATCCAGCTCAGTTTTGCTGAATCTGAAAGATTCACCCCTGAGCAATGGGAAGCAGCCTATCCATCCTACTACTCTCAGTGCCGAAAGATGAAACTCAACATCAATCAATTTCACTCAAAAGTTCTCATGGATTTCCATAAGAGTGTCACTCATCGTTGGGCTGAGAGGTACCTCTTACACTATCAAGCTAAGGATGCAGCCATCTCACATGGCCTCTATTGGAATCTAACCTTCAACAAATTCCTCCAACTGACATCCACCAAAAAATTTGTGCCTCTCCGAGTCAGGATGGACACTGACAAGTTTCACTACAAGATTAGTTGGTACAGGAGGCGCCACGTTAAGTCTATCAATAAATTACCCTCCACCAACCCAGCCTACAATGTTGATGATGCTCTCTTGAAAATTCCTTCAACAAGAATGAAGAAAAACTCTGGGAGCTCATCCAACCATTCCTGAAATCAATCCCTGCTTCTCTGTTGTTGCCTCATTCAGCTAGAGTCTGAACTTTTTAGTTGTAATTTCTTGTTTTAAACCTACTTGCTACTATGTACTGTTTGCCATTTTATAGATGCAATTTCTTCCTACTTGTGAAATTCTCAAATGTTTTATCCTTTCTGTTAATGTCACAAAGGGGGAGACAAAGGTATAAACATAGCATATGATACATATCTATTTAAAGACTTTTGTCATTAACAAAAAAGGGGAGAATTGTTGAGCAAATACCTCTAAGAAATCTAATGACTTTCTTAGATTTTATAAAACTATGTTTTTGCTATGACAAATCTTTAAATATATGTTTTATATCACAAAAATCTTTTTTCAGGAAAGAATATCCTAAAAATTTCTAAGGCCACAACTATCTCTCAACATACTGAATCTGACTGCCATATTCAACTCCTTCAGAATAGCAGTCAGAAATCAAAGTCCGTTATTTACATAGTATTCGACTCATACACTCGAATACCTTTGTTCTGCATTCGACTCATGCAGTCGAATACCTTTGTTTTGCATTCAACTCATACAGTCGAATACCTTTGTTCTGCATTCGACTCATACAGTCGAATACCTTTCTGCATTCGACACATACAGTCGAATACCTTTGTTCTGCATTCGACTCATACAGTTGAATACCTTTATTCTGCATTCGACTCATACAGTCGAATACCTTTATTCTGCATTCGAATCATGACTTCGACTCTTACAGTCGAACGTTTGCTCTGTATTCGACCAATACCTTCAAATGCCTAAAATACTTTAGAAACTGTATTCAACTGTAGTCGAATCATATTGATCTCTCGAGTCGAATCACTCTTTCTTCAATCGACTCATCTGTTCACATTCGACTACACCGAAATCCTATACTTTACTTTTCACACACCACCAGTTCTATATGAACATCATCAAATCTAGTTTGTGTATTTTTAACAACAAGATTGTTGTATGACTTCGAAAAGTTATTATTATATTTTTAACAGGATCTTGACATGAAAGCTCTCAAATTAATTATCCTATGGTAAACATGTTCTGAAAAGTGTCTCATTAAATTTCTCAGTACTGATGTCCTACCTTGCCTTATTGTTAGCTTCTCAAGACACATAGCATTTATGTAAAATTCAAACGCATGGCATCTGACCATCTCACCTACCACTAACAGACCCATACTTTAACTTTTTGTCTATTTGTCTGCTATCTGTAATACTGATGGGATACGAGGTTCCATACTTTGTACTGAACTTTTCTGACCACCTACCATAAGGGTATGGAGATACGTTTTTTCGTTTTGTCTTGTCCTTGCAACATACATTTATTGAGCATGTGTTCAGCATGCCTCTCCCTCAGCTATTTGCTACAAGAGCTTATCTTCTAGCTGTTAACAAAATAAAGACCTCGGGAAGAAGCTATTTTGAAGACCTGCTGGGCAATATCTTCAAGACACAAAGAAACTCAGAATTCCTCCTCAAACGCTATATTGCAAATGGCCACAAGCTTCAACGGTCATCTTCTCAAACGGTCATAATTTGAAGACTATAAAAGGAGCTCAAGAGGAAGAGAACAGACATACAACATACTGAGAGATACATACAGTGATACATAGAATCCACAAGTGTTTCAAGTCTCATTCTCCTACAAGAGCCATTCGTCTTCCTCAAGCTCTCTGAAGCCTTCATGCTTGATTTCCTTTGAGAGTTTCCTTGTGCTCAGATAGGAGAAGTTCTGTCTGTGGGTGGCAATTGTACTCAGTGTCAATTCTCTTTAGTCCACCCCCTTTCTCTTCAGATAGGATTTAGAATCAATTCTATATTTGTTGTATCTATCTAAAGTCTATGTGTTTGTGCTCAATTTTGAGGCAAACACACCCCTGTCAATTTTTCTTTGTACTTGTGCAAAAGTCTGTCTCTGCACTTTGCCCCTCTTGTGAAGGGAAGGCCTTGGTGAAAAGGCATTTCTGTACCCCTGTATAGGGAAGACTTGCTCGGGAGCAAGTGGGTATTGTAATTTCTCTCAAGGGTGAGAGAAGGCCAAATTCATTGGCAGTTTAGTGAAATCTCAAGTGGTTGGCTTGAGGACTGGATGTAAGACTTCCATGTGGGAAGGGCCGAACTAGGATAAAATCTGTGTCTAATTTCTTTGTGTGATTGTTTCCTCCAAGTCTACACTTGAATCACACACATCACTTTGAGTACTAACCTATTCATTTAGTGCTGTGATTTTCAGAAGAAATTTTAAAAGATCAGAAGTCCTATTCACCCCCCTCTAGGACTGCTTAGCTTGCCATTTCGATCCAATAGCTCGGCGTTCCGCGTCCTCGGTATAGCCGCTCCACTAAGGTTGGCCAGACGGTATGCACTGTGGCCGAGGTCTTCCACGACTCGGTACGGGCCCTCCCAACTAGCCGACATCTTACCATGAGCTGCTCTTGGATCCGAGATGGCGAGCTTCCTGAGAACAAGGCTCCCCACGGCAAAGTGCCTCGGCCTGATGCTTTTGTCGAAGTTCCTCTTTACCCTTCGTTGGTAGACTTCCATTCCGGCCGACGCCTTTCCTCGTTTCTCCTCAATCACATCAGCTCGGTGCGAAGAGAAAGTTAATTGCTCTCTGGATTAAACCCGAGGACCTTTCTGGAAGGAACGAGCATCTCTACTGGTGTAACGGCCTCCACGCCAAACGCCATCGCTGTCACGCCCCGACGCGGAATATCGGAACGCGAGGCAATTGTAAGTAAAGGGTATAGAGTGAATACTTGACATCAAACCATTTCGAAATGGATTATACTAAAGCAAATCTTTCTCATTAATAACTTTTCAAATGTCTAATTACAACCACTAATATCAGAGCCAATCTATAGGGCCCAATTACATTGAAATAAAGCAAAAGACTAAACTTCAAATTTAACTACTACACGCTAATCATAGTGCTAGGACGCTAGGGTACTCATGACATCACTCCAGGTCGTTCCCATCCTCTTGAGTGTATGGTTCATCCTCGGTCTCACCTGAGAACACAACGACAAATAACGCAGGGTGAGCGATAACGCCCAGTAGGACTTAAATCTCAGGATCAAGCATGCTTTAAGTGATTAATGTCTTATAAAGCAGGATAACTAGAGAGAGTAATGAGAAACGTATAGAAAGTACTGGTACACGATAACGAAGGACAATAACACAATGCACGAGAGTATAGCACGACAAGTTTTGATATCGGATTGGCCGTATAACAAGATAACAAGTAAAGTTGCACAACAGTGCACAAGTCACGATAGCAAGTGTTGGTCAATATTCTTTCAACCACGAGTTTCAAGTAAACCAATAATTGACTGTTTGATTAATTGATTGCCTTAGATCCAATATTGCGTGTTCATGTGTTAGGTGTATGCCATCACCCAGATCATTAGACCCTCGTGAGTTATAGCCTTTCAGGTGCTCCTCCCAAGGACCAGACTGGGCCCTTATAATGTTGCCTAGCATAGTCATGTTTTTATCGTAGACAATCAATTTAGTGGCCAAATAGAGTACCAAGGAATAGATGAGAGTACTAGATGAATAGACGAGATAGTAGAGTGAACATGAATAGATGAGCGAGTAGAGTATAAATGAGGGCTAAGGGACAATGCATGTAACCTTCCGAGTAATAGGTGATAGTAACAGTTGCACAACACGTTTACATGGTGTTGGCAGTCAGGTGGAACTCACGATCTTTCTGCTGGCCATGTTATGCACAAGTCCAGAGGTCCGACGTGATTCAAGGTAAAAGCGAACTTCAAATAGCCGTTTGGATCATATCGATCCCTAAAGGTGTAATGGGTGTTAGGGTACAACCGGCTCGTCGACCATGTGGGAATCCATGATCAGAGGAGACTTACAGAGGCCTTGTACAAGGGTTCACTAGTCCGGCGAAAGGAATATCCGACGGAGAGTTCACCACAAGCCAAGTAAAGTGTGTATATAAAATAGGTACTCGATGTTCTAGAGGATTTCTAGAACAGTGGAGCATCGATATCTGTATATAAACAACACATGAAATGAATACAAGTCCTTTAAAATAGGGCAATTAATATACTTTATTGCAATAAATTACCAGATACATTATGAGGTATTGTATGCCATATTTCAGCCATATATGGATGGTTCATGTGTGTGCATGTGAGAGAGAAATCATAGATAGAAAAGAAGTCGTGAATATGTCTTTTAAAGCATTCAATATAGCTCCATTTTAAAACGATATTTTTACTGCGTGTATGACTGTTAAAAAGGCATAAGAATATTTTTGAAAGTGAGAGTAACAAATTTTATGAGTTTTCATGCAAAATCCTGTGAACGCGACGTAGGCCAGTAAGGATCGCGACAGAGTCAGGGCAGATCGCGATAGGGTCCTGTACGGGTCGCGACAGGGCTGTCTACTCAGGCGGCCAGAATGCGACGGGGTCTCCTGTCGCGTTCAGAACGCGACAAGACGATGGTCGCGACGGCTCTGAGAACGCGGCGTGTCGAGCCGTCACGTTCTCAGGTACTTCACCTGAGTTCGAGCGGGAAACATGTTCTACATCGAATTGCGTGCCAACTTGACTTGTTTGAGGTACTTTGAAAAATCATAACTATTTACATAGTCGATGAAAAATCACAAAACAAGTTGCAAATTAAAGTAGACATGTAAGGGTACTTCCAGTAAATCAGAATTAGAGAGAAAGCATGGTTCATATAGGGATTGAACATGAGCAAGAACGAGTTATTCAGAACATGACACAGAGAGAAAGATCGATTAAATTCGATCAACGTGCTCAATGAAATTTAGGGCTTTTAGGGGCAAAGATCCCTAACAACATGAAGTATCTACAGTAAAAATTTCGTAGCATGGGATCAAGTATACATAGAGATTTGAATTAAACATGATGTCTCGGGGTTATCATGTTTGCAGATCTTCTAAAATCAAGAACAAAAGATTGGCTCAATGAAAAAGAGGGAATCAAGAGGGCATTTGTTCCTGGTGATTGGAACTACCTACAGACGAGTTTAATTTAATTTTGCTCGTGAGAATGCCTACCTTTGACTCGATTTATCTTCTAGGGCTTAGAACTCCAAGAACGAGGAAGAAGCTCCAAGAACTCCTTCTCCCCACGAGATCCTCTCCTCCTTGGCCTCTTCTCCACGTCCAACAACCTTTGGCAACAAGCTAGGGTCGGCCAAGAGGGTTTAAGAGATGTATTTATATAAATACAAGTTCCTATTCCAACTACTACTCAAATTCCTCTTAATTACGAGATTTCCTAACTCCACATTTCCTCTCTTGCTTTCCAATCTCTAATTGGGTTAGGATAGTATCTAAACTCGTGCTAGACTATATGGAGTAGGTTTAGGAATCCAATTCCCAATCTAATTGCCACTTTTATTGCTTTAATAACCCCTTTCCAATTAGGAGATAATTAAACTCCGAATTTATGGTATTTTCTTATTATTCTCCCTTTGTAAATTCATATTTTTGACCCAATAAGTTCTAGAGGATCCATTAAGCAAAAC
Source organism: Colocasia esculenta (assembly GCA_014218235.1). Lineage (NCBI taxonomy): Eukaryota > Viridiplantae > Streptophyta > Magnoliopsida > Alismatales > Araceae > Colocasia > Colocasia esculenta. Next base: position 47,359,206 of record CM024764.1, on the reverse strand, counting down.
CCACTACTCTTTTCCATTTAATGGGTTTTATTTAATACTCTTTTCATTGAATATCCCTTTAGCTGAGTTTTTAATTTATTATTTAAATTTTTATTTTCTCAAAAATTTAGGTTGCTACAATCGCGAACGGTGATTCACCCGTTGCCTCCCTCGACGTCGTCCGATATGCCCACAGTACGTGTAGAAGTTCGTCGGCCCATCTCCCTCTGTGACTCTGCAGTCTCTTCTTAAGCCCGTTTAAGATCATTCGATCGGTCACCTCGGCGAGCCCATTAGACTGAGGGTGGGAGACTGAAGAGAATCGGTGGTCTACTCCAAGCATTGCACAGTTGCACCGAAAGTTGGCGTTGTCGGTGACGATTGCTTGGGGAGGCCGAACCTGCATATAATATTCTTCCAGACAAAACCCCAGGCGTTAGCGTCTGTGATTTTCGCTAATGGCTCGGTCTCAACCCACTTGGTGAAGTAGTCGACTCCGACGATAACGAACTTCCGTTGTCCCGAAGATGGGGGAAAAGTCCCGAGGATGTCCATTCTCCATTGAGCGAACGACCACGGTGAAGTTATGGTCGTGAGCTCAGATGGTGGCTTTTGATTTGTCCTGCTGAAGAGCTGGAATTGATGGCAGCTGCTCACATATTTCTCGGTGTCCTTCAACATGGTCGGCCACCAGTAACCCTATTGAGTTATTCTTTGAACGAGGGAACGAGTACCTGCATGGCAGACACATGTGCCCTCGTGCACCTCGCCGATGATCTCCTCAGCTTGTATCAGGCTCACGCATCGGAGGTAAGGATAACTAAATCCCCGCCGGTACAGGTCGTCACCGATAAGGAAAAACCTCGCCACTCGTTTCCTCGTCGTCTCCCTCTTCTTTATCTTTCGGCAGTGTTTCGCTTTTAAGGAATTCCACCAGTGGGGTCATCCACATCGTTCCCACGTCGGCACACATCACCTTGGTTAGTGATATTGACGGCTCTCGGAGCTCCTACACTGGAACCAACGATTCTATTTCCACCGACGATGATGCGAACTTGGATAAGGTGTCGGCTTGTGAATTCTTGTTTCTAGGAATCTTCATCAGCTCGGCAACCTCGAATTCATCCAGCAGCCTCCGTACTTCAGTCATGTAGGATCCTAGCTTGGCTTCCTTCACCTCGAATTCTTGTGAAACCCGGCTGACGACTAACTGGGAATCACTGTAGACCAGGACCTTCGAAGCACCAAGAGACTTCGCCATCTTTAATCCTGATATTACAGCTTCATACTCGGCCACATTGTTAGAAGCATTGAAGCCGAAACGGACCGCATACCTTAAAATGAGACCATCAGGCGAGTGGAGGACGACCCCTGCACCGCTGCCTTGAGAGTTGGATGCGCCGTAGATGAAAACTTCCCATCGTTCTATGATATCTTCTTCTTGTGGCGCTCTGGCCGTTCCTTCAGAGATGAAGTCGGCGAGAGCCTGAGCTTTGATGGAGATCCGAGGCCTATATTCAATGTCGAACTCTCCGAGCTCTATAGCCCACTTCGCCAACCTTCCAGAGGCCTCGGGTCGGCTGAGGATTTTCCGGATTGGAACGTCGGTGAGGACGATGACTTTGTGCGCCTGAAAATACGGACGTAATCTTCTGGCAGCTACGACCAACGCGTATCCGACCTTCTCAAGGTTAGAGTACCACTGCTCGGCTCCTTGCAATGCTTTTCTTGTATAATATACTGGGAGGTGGTTCCTCTTTTCTTCTCGTACGAGCACCGAGCTGATGGAGTATGTTGTTGTAGAGAGGTACAGTAGCAGAGCCTCTTCGATCACCGGCTTGCTCAACGTGGGTATGTGCGCTAGGTGTGCTTTCAACTCGTCGAACGCTTTCTGGCACTCCTCGGTCCACTCGAAGCGGCCCTTTCTCAGCACCTCGAAGAAGCGCCTACAGCGCTCCGCCGACCTAGACATAAACCTGCTAAGAGCCGTAACCCTGCCGTTAAGCCTCTGCACCTCCTTCACCATCCTCGGGGCCGTCATGTCGATGATCTCTTGGACTTTGTCAAGGTTGACGTCGATTCCTCAGCTCGATACGAGGTAGCCAAGGAACTTCCCCGCTCGAACGCCGAAGACTCACTTCTCGGGATTCAGCTTCATTCCATACATTCGTAGCACGCCAAACGCCTCAGCTAAGTCGCGAACGTGGTCCTTCCCTTGTCATCTCTTCACCAGCATGTCGTCGATATATATCTCCATCATCTTCCCGATCTGCTCTTCGAACATCATGTTGACGAGCCTTTGGTACGTCGCCCCTGCATTCTTCAATCGAAACGGCATGCGAGTGAAGCAATATAGACCTTTCTCCGTAGTGAAGGATGTCTTTACTTCATCTTCGGGAGCCATTCTAATCTGGTGGTACCCAGAGTAAGCGTCGAGAAAGCTCAGTAGCTTGTGCCCAGCTGTTGAGTCGACGAGCTGGTCGATGCGGGGGAGCGGGAAGCTGTCCTTCGGGCATGCTTTGTTTAGGTCGGTGAAGTCCACTGTGACGGCCCTCATTATACCGGTACGGTCATACCGACCCACGTCGATATAGCGAGAGTCCTCACAGTGGGACATTTACCCAACGATACAAACAGCTGAGATACACGCGAATATATATAACAGAGTAGCAGAAGTAAAAGAGAACTATCTCCATTCATTCATCATCCACATTAAACATACATGCAGTTTACAATTTGCAAAAAGGAACTAAAATTTACATGATTTAAATTGCTGAAATAGAAATACAAAATGTCCACCTATTACATTCTTTTCAAGATAATCCTAATACAATGTTCAAGTACATACGACGAAGTACACAATCACAAAGGAAGCTCCAAGTAACTAGTCTCCGCGCTCGGAGTCCGTCTCCACCGTCTCCTCCAACGGTGTCGTATCACCAACTACACCTGTACGCCGAAGCAAGGTGTGAGTCCAGAGACTCAGCAAGCAACACTATACATTATATACACGTACAAGTCCTAGTGGTTTCTACAAGCACATACAATTAGCAACACATAGCATGCTAGTCCATTTAAGTTTCAACCTATCATGAAGGTTCTACAATTTTACACCTAACACATGCTTTCAGGTTTCAAAATATAACATTCACCTATCACATGGTCTCTAATCCATTCACTTATGAACTTTAACCTTATAAAGAACCAAACATGAGAGTTTTCCACATGGACAATTTACATATATGAACGTGGAACATAGTTAGCATGGAATCCACATGTTCTTAAGTACCTACATAACTTTTTCACATGCTTTAGGTTGCTGATTTCACATGGTTCAAAGACTATAAACATACACATGAAAGCTACAATGTGGCTTAGAACATAACACATGAACAATCCATCATGTCACTTTGCACACATACTCATTAATTGTTCCTAATCATGGATTCTAAACACTTTGCACACATAAACACAAGAAGGATAACATGCATTTTCTGAATTCACATGGTTTCAGATTTAGCCTCTCATGGTTTCAATAACACATTGCACATCTAGATTTTTCACATTTTCCTTTTTCACAATTTCCTCTTTTCACATGGTTACACTTTACACATACACATTCACATGTCACTTACACATTTACACATGGTCACATACACTTTACACATTACACTTTACACATATTTTAGTGCCGTGACACATAGTCCAAACCACCAAAGAAGGACACATTCACATCACATAACACATAGGCACCATCTAGGCAATGTAATGGTGACTCTTGGACTGCGCAGACCGGGAGAACAAGTCTCCACCCTAACCAGTGGTACTTGTCCACCTCCAGGATTTCCCCCTAATGCCCTTAGGGTCACTTAACACAATGAACTTTCTCAGGGGGACTTTTCCCTGATATAACTCCACTGCCTTCTCGGAAGCAGTATCACATTGGCACAGTTTACACTTTTACACATTTAACGTTTTACACATGGTTTTACACTTGGCACTCTTCATTTCATTCACACTTTCTTACTCACATGAACACCTCTGTTTTTTTTTCCTAACATGGTACTACAGAGTTTTCAAGATTTAACACATAGTAAACACACCCATCATGCTGTTTTAAACAAAATAAAATCACATTACGATCATATATATACGAATTATTCACAATTTACATGAAAACACATAACTTTTTATTTACTGTTCCAATTGACCTGAAATTTTAACCACATGCTGATTTCGGGTTCCAAATCATACCCTAAATTTTTCAGATTTTTCTGAGCTAAATAGGATTTACAGAAAATCAAATACCTAATTAGCATATTATTCACAATTTAAGCTAACATGGGTCTAACACATTTGAAATTCATCCACTTACTGTTTTGCACAGAAAATACTAATGCATGATTTCAGAATACAACTTCATCCTAATTCATACATCTATAAATCAATTACCACAATCGCTTTTGCATGTTTTAACTTTACCGAACCGAACTTTATTTACGATTCCACAAGCATGCATAATTTCCAAAATTTCAGAATCTACATACATGCCCCACAAATCTTCATGAATAGACTGAAAACAAGATATTCAACTAATCCTAATCATGGAACATTGATTCGCAAAATTTTTCCACAAGTTATGCTCACAAGTCTACAAGACATTATTGCCCCACATTCACCATCACACCACATTCAATCCACAACCACAATGCATAATATACATAGCTTATAGAAATACCATATATCCTCATCACGAAAATCATAACGAAATTAACGTATAGAAGGGACAGAACAGCTCACTATTCTGTCCTGAAGAACTAGATGGCGGTCTCTGGCCGCTGACTCAGAGTCAGCGGCAGGGTCGATGGACGCCAAGGAGGAACTGGGCGTCCAGGGACCTTGCCGTTTACTCAGGTCTGTGCAGAAACACAGACCCGAGCTTTGAAATTTGGGTGAAATGGAGGGTCTAGGACTCGAGGGAAATTCCATAAAAATTATAAAAACCTCCTAGACTCATACGGGGATACCATAGATAGGTCACTTGCCTTTCAAAAATTCTTCTAGGGGATTTAGAGGCTTGGTGAAGACCTCCTTGGGCAGTCCCAAGAAGTTGCAGAAGCACCTCCAAGATCGCCTTCCTCCGGGCTTCTGGTTGATCTCCACGCCGAGGGGATGATGGGGAGGCCTTCCCTTATGCTTCAGCTTCCTCCTTGTTGCAGAAGATCTCCAAATGAACCTCCAAGGGGTCGGATTTGGGGGTTCACAAATGGGGTTTTCTCACAGAAAGCTCTAGGGTTTTCTCTCCTCTTTTCTCCTCTTGCAAGGGTGAAAGTGAGAAGTGGGGAGAGGCCAATTCGGGTTCAGGATGTAGGAGAACCCCTCACCCACTCACCATACCGATTAGACATGTTCAGAGCCGTTGGGGGACATCCCCCCAATGGTTTCCATGCCTTGCTTCAGAAGATAGCAGCTCTGCTGCGCATGCAGGCCAGAGAAGTCGACGTCCAGATCTCTGGACGCCGGAGCTAGGGTTGGCGTCCAGGGCTGGACGCTAACACCACCTCAACGGCCTGGGGATTGACGCCAATAGGGCCTTCGGCCAGAACCCTAATTTATGCAGAAAACCATGCATACCGGACATATATACATGCAATGTACATATAGTATCGTATCCACACTACCATCATGCAATAAGTACATTATTTATACTTAATATAAACACATGCATACGTAACTATACTATTTCAATACCTACGTAATTATGTACATACATACACAAGCACAATATACACACGTAAACACGAAAAATACGACGGAAATTCGAGGGTCTTACATCCACACACATCCGCCACTTCCCGTTCGCCTTTTGTACCAGGATGACGTTCGCAACCCTCTCTGGATAGAACGAATATCGAACCGTCCCTGCATGCAAATATTTAGCCAAGCTGCTGTCGACCACCTCCTGCCGATCAGCCGACAACGGCCTTTTCTTCTGGCGCATTGGTCGGGTGTCGAGATTCATGTTCAGGTGGTGCTGGATAATCTTCGGATCGATCCCTGGAAGGTCATCATCCATCCATGCGAACACATCGCCACTTTGTTTGAGGAACGCAATAATCTCTTCTTCCAAGTCATTGAGCTCGGCTCCCACCATGAGGGTTCCTTTCTCCACCTCTATCGGCTTAGTTTGCTCCACCGGCTCGTTCCTTCTGTAATCACCATCAAAATCAGGTGCATACTTTGAAATTATTGGTTCTTTTGCCTTAATAGAATTCACATAACATTGGCGGGCCTCGGCCTGACATCCGACGACCTCCCCAATCCCCCCGGTGGTCGGGAATTTTAATTTCTGGTGGTAGGTTGAAGGTACCCCCCCCACAACTTCCCCAATAGGCCTCGGCCGAAGATCGTGTTGTAGGCCGACTTTACTTTTACGAGGAGGAAGTCGACCTCAACCGTTACATGGTGTGGTCGGGTGCCCAGAGTTACTTTTAGCTTAACCGACCCCTCAGCATTCACGGACACCCGATTGAAATCGAATAATGGAGTAATGTCTGGTTTGAGCCTTGTGCTCAGGTTGGTCATTTTAAGGAAATAGTCATAAAAAAGGACGTCGGGCGTCGCTCCATTATCAACAAGGATACGATGTACATCATACCCATCGACATCCACGTGGATCACTAACGCGTCGTCGTGGGGAAGACTAAGCCCGACAACATCCTCGTCTGAAAAAGTGATGATGCCTCCAATCTTCGGCACCTGTCTGCTTGGTCCCCGGGCATTGCCACGGCCGACGCGTAGGCTTTTCGCTTTCTCCCACTATCACTGCCGCTTGCCGAGCCGCCGGCGAGGACCAAGATGGCCCCTTTTCCTTCAACAGCCTCATGATCAATCTCTGGGGTACGCGCCTTCATCCACATGTCGACGACAGATGATCCCTCGGCGCAGCATTTCCGCGATCTCCATCTTTAGGCTTCGGCACTGGTCGGTGAGGTGGCCGTATTCCTTATGGTACTTGCAGTAGAGATTTGCTCCTCGGCCAGATGTAGGCTTCATCATCGGTTCTAGCCTCCAGAACTCCGACAACTTCTTGATGATAGGGAGGATCTCGGAAGGGTGTCTCTCGAAGCAGAGAAGATCTCTCACCCACCGAGGCTCATCAGGACGACGATCGCGGTCTGATTCTCATCGGCATTCCGATTCTCGTTGTCTCTCCCCTTGTGACGATTCCTCCCTCCTCGACTTCTTTACCGCCTCAGTTCTTGCCACCCCTTGCTCGAGAGGTCGCCTGAGCCTTCCCGCAGCGCCAAGGGTTACTCTAGCCTCACATATTTCTGCATTCTAGAAAGGAGGTTGGAGATACTTACTGGTGGCTTCTTCGCAATGGAGTCCACGAATGCTACGTCGGAGCATACTCTCGTCAGGATGTTGACCGCCGTCCTCAGGTCCAGATCAACCACCTTCATTACTTCGATCTGGAATCGTTTGGCATAATCCTGGAACATCTCGCCCTCCTTCTGAGCCACGAGCCACAAATCATCGGTGCATAGTGAGTGCTGCACCGTGTTGTAGAAGTGATCCACAAACCGCTGGGCCAGGTCGGAGAAGCTGACGACCGACCGGGCGGGGAGTGCCTTGAACCACTGCAGTGCTGCATCATCCAAAGTAGACATAAACGCACGACATTTTAAAGCGTTAGTCACATTTACCATTTCTATTTGCCCCTGAAAGTGGTCTAGGTGATGAACAGGGTTGGTTGTTCCGTTATAGCGCCGAAACTTCAGCAGTTGCAGTTTTGTTGGTACTGGTGCCGAGGTGATCTCCTCGACAAAGGGCGAGGAGGTCAGGATCGTCACCACGGAGGGGGCGCGGTTGTCGTGTTGTAATGCTTCTATCTTCTTGTTCATCTCTTGCAGGTCGTCCTTCCACTGAGGATCGACGGGTAGCACGCTTGCCGAAGCCAGCGTCGATTCTGCTGAGAAGTGCTTGGCGACGTCGGTCCTCGTTGCTCCGTAATCTGCAGCTTCAACGGGTGTAACCGATGTTTGGTTGAGTGTGAACTTTATACATTTCCCCTCATAATTTTGATGATGACAAGTTGTGATTTTAATGCACAAATAAGTGGAACATGTTAAATACATCACACATGCAATAACAATATTCAAAAAGCATGTTTCCAAACACATTTATCATTTATATTCATGATAATACATTGGACTAATGATTTATGTGTTTATTTCTCAGGGACATACAATTCTTGCAAGGCTAGTGTCGACACACCCCCTACTGGTGTCGACACAATGCTTCAAACCCAAGGCAAAATGATGAAGAAATGGTCAAGTGGTGTCGACACAGGATCAAGTTGTGTCGACACTAGATTCAGCTCCTAGAAGGCCTGTTTGCCAGTTCTGTAGAGTGTGTCGACACAGCCTGAAGTAGTGTCGACACTAGAGACCCTTCCCAGAGAACCTTTTGTGCCAGTTTGGGATAGTGTGTCGACACACCCCATGGTCAGGTCGACACACTCCGGAAACTTTTTCACCTTAAGTCACATTGGACACGTGGCACTCTAGGGATCATATGGATCGACCTTGGATCATGTGCCCACGACCCCCAAGGGTACTTTTGGACACATTGGGCTATAAATACCCTTCAATTGGCCATCCAACACAAGAGAACCTCCAAGAGCCTTCCAGAAGTCGGTTTGGCGGCAAGAAGTGTTCTCCTCCCCGATCTTGCTCCCCTTGTGCTTCTTCAACCCAATTCCCACTTCTCCAAGCACAAGAAGTGAAGATTGATCCAAGATGAAGCAGTGAGATCACTTCCAAGGGTGTAGATCAAGTAGAAGTAGCCAATTGTGAAGATTTCAAGGAAGATCCCAAAGCACAAGTTGCAGAGCATCAGCCAGGGACTTAAAGGGATCAAGCTTCTTCACAATTCAGCCTCTACAAGGGAGTATACTTGAAGAACAAGGATCTTACACTCAATTCCTCAATTCCCCTTGTTTCTTCAAAGTCATTCTTGAGATTGTGCATGAACTGTTGCATCAATCTTCTTGAATGAACTTTTATAGATCAGATCATTGCTAGAGGATCTGGATCTTTGTGTTTTTGTTATAGCAAGTTGTTTGTGAGCCTGTGTGCTTAGTGTTGAGTCGTTGTACTCAGTTGTGGTTGAGCAGTTGTGCTCAGGTGTCTAGAGTAGTCTTGCTCTAGAGGTTGTGTGAGTTGTAGAACTCAGTGTGGTGGAGTTGTCAGGCTCCAGTGTGTGGTGTATCCAAGTTGTGTAGTGGATCCTCACAGTGTGAGGGGTGGATGTAGGAATCACGTGGTGTGATTTTCGAACCACCTAAAAATCTTGTGCAGTGGTTTGTTTGTGATTCAAATTCACTTTGCGCTGATGTATGCATAGGGTTTTTCGAATTCACTTCTAATCAACTTGATCTCACACTCTAATCATATAATTCACACAATCACTCATCAGATCTGTAAAGTGCTCTTTCAAATTGCCTCTGATTCAAAGCATTGATTTAAATTGGCTAAGCTTCCGCAGTTTTTGGCTTAAATCTATTCACCCCCCCCCTTCTAGATCTGATCCAAAATATTTTCGATCCTACAATTGGTATCAGAGCGGATTTATATCTGATCTGATCTGCGTGCTTTCTGTTTGTTCTGTGTGTTTTACTTGCTTGCTTGCTAAGTGTTTCCTTCATTGCACCATCAATTTGATTCAATGGATTCCAGAGGGTTCATAGCTGAGGGTAATTCCATTAATAGGCCACCCTTCTCCAGTGGGACTGACTACTCCTATTGGAAGAATAGAATGCAAGTCGTCCTTAGAGCCCAAAACTATGAAATCTAGAAAGTAGTCGAGGTAGGTCCCTATGAGAACCAAGGAGAGGAAGAAACCTGGACCAGAGAACAGATTAGAAGGGCTACCCTGAACTATAGTGCCATGAATATGATCCAATGTGCAGTCCACCCTAAGGAGTACTCAAGAATCTCCATGTGCAAATCTGCCAAGGAGATGTGGGATAAGCTTGAGCTACTCTATGAGGGAACATCCCAAGTAAAAGAAACAAAAGCTAACATTCTTGTTTCTGAGTATGAACTGTTTATGATGAAATTTGATAAGACAATTTTTGAAATGTTTGCTAGGTTTATGATCATTGTGAATGGACTGAAGGCTTTAGGTAAGGATTATGCAGATGCTGATTTCGTAAGGAAAATCTTGCGCTCTCTCTCTTCAATTTGGCATACTAAGGCCACAGTCATCGAAGATTCTAAAGATTTGTCTAAAATCTCTTTGGATGAATTGATAGGATCCTTAATGACTTATGAAATAAACCTGAAAAGAAATGAAGAGCACATAATCAAAACCAAACTAGTAGCCCTCAAAGCTTCATCTAGTAATAAAGACAAGAATTAGGAGAAAACAAGTTCTGATGAGTCTGAGTCCAATGAGGATGAGCTTGCCCTCATGACCAGGTAATTCAAAAAATTCTTAAAATATAGAAAAGGAAAACTCTCTGGGAAAAAGAAATTCCCATCAGGAAAAAGAAACACTTCCTTTTCTAATGCCAATTCAAGTAGAAATCAGAAATCTGATGAAGTTGTCATTTGTTACAGGTGCAATAAATCAGGACATATGAAGGGAGAACGTCCTGAGAACAAGATGGAGAAATACAAGAAGATTCACAAATTCAAGAAGCCAAAAGCAATGGTTGCCACTTGGTCTGATGAAGACTCAAGTGAGAAAGAAGAAGAAAAGTCCTCAAGCTCTGAGAGTGAGGAAATTTACTTTATGGCAAATGGCTCAGATGGAAAGGTAAGCACATCTTTTGAAGATTATTAAATTGATGATTGGCAAGATGCGTATGCTGAACTTGTTGAAAATTATTCTGAAATAAGAAAAGAAAACAAACATCTAAAGAAGAAAATTGAAAACATTCTGCATAACCAATCAACAAAAGAATTCGTGAATTGGAAAATGAAGTAGCTGAGCTCCATGAGGAAAAAGAAAATCTTCTGAATGTGGTTGATGAGCTCAAGCTTGCATCTCAAAAGGCCACTCATGAGTGAAAAACTGGAATTGGAACAAAAAGAAAAACAACAAAATGCTGATGAAATCAAAACCTTAGAAAACCAGCTAAAAGAAAAAGAACAAGTCATTGAAACCTTCACAAAAGGTAAAGACAATTTGGAGGCCTTGCTAGGAGCCAGAATGAGATCTGAATCACATGGACTAGGATTCAACAAACAAAAATCAAAGAAAGACAAATCTGGTGAGATAAGGGAAAAAGCACCTTTGATAAATTTTGTCAAAGGTCCTAGTCTTGAAAACACAAAAAACAAGCAAGTGTCAAGCAACACAACAAAGACTTCAAAAACCCAGAACAAAAAGAAACCAAACAGGTCGACACAATCACCTGACAGGTCGACACCAGTCCACAAAAAGATGAAATCTGTGACTACTGTGTCGACATCAATCAAGGACAGGTCGACCTGCTCAACCTCAATAAACACAAACCAGTCAACCAAAAATTCAAATAAAAATCTGAAAAATAAGAAAAATTCAAAAGAAGCCATTCATGACAAACCTTGGACTTCCAAGACAACACATCAAGCTGATTGGACTAATTCTTGGAACCAATGGTATCACAATCCATTTTGGTACCACCCTCAATTCTTCTATCCAAAATTTTCAATGTACCAACAAAACCCTTGGTTTGTACCTCCACAACTGAACACTCATGTCCAAATGCAAAACTCCCCTCCTAAAGAGAAAAAGAACACTGGTGTTTTTATTCCAAAAGGGAAGAACAAATTGAAAAAGACAAAAAACACCACTGAAACAAAACAAAAACAAAAATTAAATCAGATTTGGGTTAGAAAAGATTTGATGTCAATGCTCAAACATTCTGATGGTCCCAACAATGTTTGGGTACCAAAATCTTCTCTCCACTGATTGATTTTGCAGGAAGGTCGTACACCCAACTCAAATGTGTGGTTCCTTGATAGTGGGTGTTCACGACACATGATTGGAGACAAAGCTAAATTTTCATTCCTGATTGAGAAGGAGGGAGGTTCTGTTACATTTGGAGGTAAAAATAAAGGAAAGATTATTAGATCTGGAAAGGTTGGTCAATTTTCCTCAAACTCAGTTGATAATGTTTTGTTAGTTGATGGTTTAAATTACAATTTGTTGAGCATTAGCCAACTATATGACAAAGGTCACAAAGTTGTGTTTGAATCTGATTTTTGCAAGATAATTGACTCATCAACTGATAAAATAAAATTCTTTGGAAAGAGGGAAAACAATGTCTACATGATCAACCTTGATAAAAACTTTTCTGAAAATATTTGTCTTGTTGCAAATAAGAATGAAATTGCATGGACTTGGCACAAAAGACTTGGTCATGCAAGTTTCAGAACAATAAATAAACTGTTAAGGCTGAATTTGGTTAAAGGTCTTCCTGAATCATTTTCTAATGTAGAAAATCAAGTTTGTGGGATTTGTGCCCAAGGAAAACAAACCAGAAAATCTTTTAAAACCTTCAATGAGGTACTCACATCTAAGCCACTAGAATTACTTCACATGGACCTCTTTGGCCCAACAAGAATTCTAAGTCTTAGTGGCAAAAGATATGGGTTTGTCATTATTAATGATTTTACTAGATTTACATGGGTTATCTTTCTGTCCCACAAAAGTGATGCTTGTCTTGAGTTCAGAAATTTATGTACCATTGCCTTAACAAGTTTTCCATATAAAATAAAAAAAAAATTGACTGATGATGGGGATGAGTTTGAAAAGAAATCCTTTTCTGATTTATGTACTGAACTTCACATATTTCACAAGTTTTCTTCACCAAGAACTCCAGAACAAAATGGAGTTGTGGAAAGAAAGAATAGAACTCTTGTGGAAATGGCTAGATCCATGCTCTTAGAAAGTAATTTGCCCAAATCCTTCTGGGTTGAAGCTGTGAATACAGCAAATCACATTCTCAATAGAGCATTGGTCAGACAAAAAATCAGAAAAACCCCTTATGAGTTGTTGAAAAACAAAGAGCCAACCTTGTCTTATTTCAAAATCTTTGGGTGTAAATGTTTTGTGCATAACAACAATAAGGAAAATCTTGACAAGTTTGATGCTAAAAGTGAGGAAGCCATCTTTCTTGGCTATTCTAAAGTGTCAAGAGCTTTTAGAGTTTACTCTCTCAAGAACAAAACTGTTGAAGAGTCTCCACATGTTATTTTTGATAAAAATTCCTTTTCAACTCATGGTTCTAAATCTTGCAGGGACAGTCAAGATAATGAAGAGGATGATTTCATTGTGGATTCTTCACCAACTGTTGAGGAAAATGAAGACATTGGTGAGAATTTGAACATTCATTCACCTACTCCTAGTGGATCAGGTAATGTTGTTCCAGACTTAAGTGCATCTCAACAGGTAACTTCTGAACATAGATTTTTGAGAGATCACCCATTAGAAAATGTTGTTGGTAATGTGCATGATAGGGTAAGAACTAGATCATCATTCCTGAATGCAATTCATGAAGAACCACTAGCACTAATTTCTCAAGTTGAACCAAAATCAATTGATGAAGCTCTAATGAGTTCTGATTAGATCAATGCAATGCATGATGAACTTCATCAATTTGAAAGAAATCAAGTATGTGAATTAGTACCTAGACCTAGTGACCAATCAGTCATTGGCACTAGATGGGTTTTCAGAAATAAATTGAATGAAAATGGTCAAGTCATAAGGAATAAAGCTAGGCTAGTTGCAAAGGGGTACAACCAAGAATTTGGAATTAATTTTGAAGAGACATATGCCCCTGTAGCTTGGCTAGAAGCTGTAAGAATTTTTCTTGCTTTTGCATCTTCACTGAAATTTAAACTTTATCAAATGGATGTCAAAAGTGCCTTTTTGAATGGTTATATAAAAGAAAATCTTTTTGTTGAACAATCTCTGGGCTTTGAAAATGAAAAATATCCTAATCATGTTTTAAAGCTTCATAAGGCTCTTTATGGTCTTAAACAAGCTCCAAGAGCTTGGTATGACCGTTTGAGTTCTTTTCTGCTTGAAAAAGGATATTCTAGAGGTAATGTTGATCAAACCCTGTTCACAAAAACTGTCAATAAACAAATAATTGTAGTCCAAATTTATGTTGATGACATAATATTTGGATCAACCAATAAGAGCCTGTGCAATGAATTTGCAAACCAAATGAAAAATGAATTTGAAATGACTTTAATGGGAGACTTACAATTTTTCTTGGGATTGCAGGTTAACCAAACCAGCGAGGGGATCTTCATAAGTCAAACCAAATATGTCAAAGAACTTCTAGAAATGTTTGACTTCCAGAACCTCAAGCATTCAAGCACACCCATTGCAATTAATGCTAAACTAGAAGAAGACTCACTTGGTAAGTCAGTAAACCCAAAGACATACAGAGGTATGATTGGTTCTCTACTCTATCTCACCACTTCTAGACCTGACATTCAGTTCAGTGTGTGCTTGTGTGCTAGATTTCAAGCTAATCCAAAAGAAAGTCACATGTTAGCTGTTAAAAGAATCTTTAAATAACTTGTTGGAACATATGATCTTGAAATTTGGTATCCTGCTGGTTATAAGTTAGATTTGATTACCTATTGTGATGCTGATTATGTTGGGTGTAAACTTGATAGAAAAAGCACAAGTGGCTTGTTGTAAGGCCCTCGAATTAGTTGTCATTTTATCTTATTGTATGTTGAGTCATGTTGTATATATATATCGTGTATACGTATGTGGATACTTATGTATGATGTTATATTGGTATATTTAAGTATGCATACGTATATTAGTTGTAAATATTGCTTGATTACATGTTGTAGTAGTGTGTAAATCATATTACATATATGGCATGTAAGTATATAGTGTAAGCATGGTTTTCTGCATGTTTTTAAGCTCTGGTCGAAGAGCAAATTGGCGTCAACATGGATGGACGTCCATGATGAGTCAACGTCCATGTCGATGGATGCCAACACTAAAGTAGACGGCCATCTATGTGGATGACTACTTCTCTGAACTTCTGTGCGCAGCAGACCCTGGAATCCTGGGTTTGCCTTGCTCACCGATTGGGGAGATGTCCCCAACGGCTCTCAGCTCTCCCATTAGACCCTACAGGATATCCCAAGCCCTTTTCCTATAAACTTTCCTCTCCTTGCAAGCTGAAAGACTCTCTCTTAGCTCTTTGCAAAGGGAGAAGGAAACCCTAGCTGAACTGGAGAAGAACTGAACTTTGGGAGCTCAGATCTGGCGATTGAAAGCTTCCTCCGGTGATCTACTGCATTTGGAAGGGAGTTTGGACGAAGGAGAAGGCTTCCCCAACCTCGGTTTGGCAGCAACTTCGACCTAGAACCCGAGGGAAGGCTGTGGAGGAGACTTCTTGGCACTGCCCAAGGAGAGCTTCAACAGTAGATTTGACCCCTTTGAAGATTTTGTAAAAGGCAAGTAACCCATCCCCGTAGCCCATGTATGTGTCTAGTAGGCTTTAAGGATTTTATGAGATTTTCCTCGTGTCCTGGATCCTCACATTCACCCATTCTTCAGAGCTCGGTCTGTGTTTTTGCACAGACAAGAGCTTGACGGCAAGATCCCTTGCCGTCAAGATCCTCAGTTGGCGGTAGACGATGCTGCCGTTAACACCTCTAAATGGCCAGACATTGCCGTTAAGTTCTTCAGGACAGAACAGGAAACTGTTCTGCCTTATATACCTAATTTTCGAGGTTTTGCGCATGAGGATATAGTGTAAATTCTACATGATACGTAATGTAGTTAATAGAATGTGTTGTGAATGGTTGATGAATTTCGGTAAATGATGTGAATTATTACATTTATTTGAAATGCATGTTAGATAAGGTCCTGAACATGTAGACCTTTGTTTATGTAGTCCATGTGAAATTTCGATTGCCCCGAAATTTTTAGGTGATGTATATGTATGTCAGTCCCTGTTCTGAAAATTCAAGAATTTTTCCAAGACCATGCTAATTGTTGAAATTTCCGCATTGAAAATAGAGGGCATGTGTGGGTTACTAAAAAATTTCCAGTAAATTGTGTAATGTGCAATAAATTCGGATAAAATTTCTATGATAACGTTCATGTTAGATACAGGTCTGAGAACTATCAAAACCGATAATTACATTGTGCTTCCATGATAATTGAATTGATTGCGGCGTGTGAATGAGTATTTCATTTTCTGTAAATTATATGTAATTCAGAAAAATGTGAAAAATTGCATGTGTGGTCTGAAACATGCAAACAGTGCGTGGTTAAACTTTCATGAAATTTGGGTAACAGTAGGTTATGTTGTGAAATTTCCATGTGAAATTGAATGGTTTATGCATGCTTAACGTAATTAGGGTTTGATTAGATGTTCCCAACCTGATTAGTGTAAATTTTGAAGTGTTTGAACCCTGTCAACAGTAGTACCATGATTTAGGAAAATTGAACCATGTGTTAATGATAATACTATAAGTGATGTGTCATATTGTGTAATATATGTGTATTAAAAAATCAAAATGTGTAAAATGGGCCGTGTGTGACACTGCTTCCATAAAGGGCTGTGGAACTGTATCGTGGAAAAAGTCCCCACGGGAAGGTTCAATGTGTAAATCCTATGGGCATTATGATGAAATCCTGGAGGTGGACAAGTACCACTGGTTAGGGTGGAGAGTTCTTCTCCCGGTCTGTGCAGTCCAAGAGTCGTCACTATGTTGCCTAGGTGGCGTCTATGTGTTATGTGTATGTGATGTGTCCTTCTAATGGTGGTTTGGACTATGTGTCACAGCATTTAATGTGAAATGTAAATGTGAATATATGTAAATTGTGTAGTGTGAACATGTATATGTGTGTAATGTGTAAAAGTGGACCATATGAATGTGTAAATGTGTAACCATGTGATATAAGTGTGTTAGAGTGAAAATTTGTAATTCATGTTATGAAATTATTAAGTTCATGTCAAAACAGCAACCTTCAAATGTTTATAATGATGCCTTACATGTATAAGAATGTGTAGAAACCATGTTAGGAGTTCTTCTTTTAGATGTGTGTGAGATTCCATGCTTAGAAGGCGACCCTGTTAGCTTAAATGTAAAATGTTAGCTCTCATGTGAAGGGATGAGTAGAAAGCATGTATTAGGTATTTTGCTTTGAGATGGCATGAATCATGTATCATGTGTTGTGAAGTTGTAGAAATACCATGATAGGTTGTTTATTTTATTGTCTCAACCATGTTATATTTTTGATTTAATGAATTTGAAAGTAGAACTTACTTGTGATATATGCATGTGTGACGTGTATGGAGTTTACTTGCTGAGTCTTTTAGACTCATTCCTTGCTTCGACGTACAGGTTTAGCAGGTCACCCCACTCATTTGGAGGAGACCGCAGAGAGCGACTCCGAGCGAGGAGAGTAGCTTTGTGGAGTCACCATAATTGTACTTGTTTTCATAGTATGTAATTGAGGCATTGTAATTGAGACATTATGAAATTGTGGACAAGCTGTGTATTTTGGAATTAGTTTTTATTATGTGGACTTTAGATCTTTAAATTGTTATTTGAATCATGCATGTTTAATGTGGATGATGAAATGAAAGATAGTAGTTCTTTTCTTCCGCTACTCTGTATTTATATTTGTGTACATCTCAATCATGTGTGTTAGTGTTTGGGTAGATGTCCCACTGTGACGAGACTCACTATACCGACATGGATTGGTATAATCGTATCTGTATAAGGAGGGTCGTCGCAGAGATTGGTATCAGAGCGACTTGGTTGAGACTGTACATAAATCTTTATAGAATTGTCCATATGTGTAGAATTGATTAATAATGAATGGAAAATAGATAAGAAAATGGTTAGGAGTGAATTAACATAGCTCTAATAGTGGCTGAAATTTATTGCAGCCATGGCTTTCGCGTGGTAGACGTGGTTGTGCTCCTGCTCGTGAGGGCGAGCAGAGGCGTGAGCAGCAGGCTGAGCAGCAGGTCCCGACACCTCAGGGTCCTGTACTTCCCCCACTGCCGCCAGTGGATTATGGAGTGTTCATGCAGGGTCTAGTGCAGGTCATGCAGACGCAGGCCCACACCCAGGCTGCACTCCCGGTCCAGTTGGAGGCTCAGGTTAGAATAATGAAAAAAAGAGTAGTCTGCTTTATTTAATGGCATGATGTTGTGTTGAATATGTGTTGCTTGTTGTTTGTTGTAGCAGGCTCAAATTCCAGCTCAGGACCATGGTGGACCTTCCATCATGGAAAGATTCAAGAGGATGTTGCCACCCTCTTTTAAGGGGGAGAGCGACCCATTGCTAGCTGAAAACTGGATGAGGGAGATCGAGAAGATCTTCCGGGCTGTTAGGTGTGCGGACGAGGATAAGGTTACTTTAGCCACCTATATGCTACAGGTATGTGTTAGTTTTATATGTTGTATATCCTGTTAAGTTAGAATTGTTTAGTGTGGTGCTTATGAAGATTGTGTTACAGGAGAGAGCTGATGTGTGGTGGGCTTCCTTACTGCGTACCCGATTCGAGCACAGAGCTATTGACGTGGCTTGGGACGAGTTCGTGAGGCTCTTTCGGACCAAATTCATCCCCGAGCATATCCAGGACAGGATGGAGTAGGAGTTCCTTTCCTTGACCCAGGGCTCCATGACCGTGCTCGAGTATGAGGCCAGGTTTGCAGAATTATCTAAATATGCACCTCATATCATGACAGATGAGCGCAGGAAAGCAAAGAAATTCGTCATGGGCCTGAAGCCATCACTGAGGACGAGGCTAGTGGCGTTTGACCATCGTACCTTGGACGAGGCCCTTAGCGCTGCTTGTAGGCAGGAGGGTGAAATGGAGCAGTATCTCGAGGAGAAGAAGGCTTCGCAGAAGAGGCCTGCAGCTACGTTCCAGCGGCAGGACAAGAAGAAAGCAGTGTACCAGGCACCGCAGCGTCCAGTAGCAACCAGCAGTGCACAGATACCTTCTCAACGTTTCCCTGGTGTGAAGAAGGAGTGTCCCCATTGCGGGAAGACACATGGTGGTACGGAGTGTTGGATGGTAGTGGGAAAGTGCTTGAAGTGCGGAAGTAGCGACCACAAGATCAAGGATTGTCCCAGACTTCAGCAGGGAGTCCAGCGCGGAGCGCCAGCCCCAGCAGCGGTAGCAACAGCAGCGCCAGCTACAGGAAGACCAGGAAGGCCTCGAGCCCCAGCTCGAGTGTTTGCCCTAGCACGAGAGGATGCCAAGTAGGCGGAGCATGTCACCGAAGGTACGCTTCTAATCCTAGGTGTGCATGCTTAGGTTTTGTTCGATACGGGTGCCACTCACTTGTTCATCTCCGAGCGTTTTGCTAGGCAGTTAGCTCTAGAGTCAGGCGTAGAGTCTGAGGATTTAGAAGTCCCGTTGTCTGTACACACACCTGCGGGTACGGTATCGATTGGGAAGTGTATTCCGTCGTTACCTGTGTGCATTGAGGATAGAGTCCTTGAAGGGTGTTTCTTCTTGCTATAAATGAAGGACTTTGATGCTATTCTTGGTCTGGATTGGCTAGAGGAGCACTAGGCGTTAGTAGATTGTCGTGGGAAGAGGATTGTTTTCCGCATTCCTGGTGAGGATGAGTTCTCTCATCCCTTGCCAAGGAACTTGGCGGGAAAGTTAGTCATCTCTTCCATGAAGGCGATGCGCATGGTAAACAAGGGTTGTGATGCTTTTCTTGCCAGCGTAGTGTCAATACCCGAGGCTGGTGAGTCACCTACTCTTGCAGAGATCGAGGTAGTGCAGGATTTTCCAGACGTCTTTCTCGATGATTTGTCTGGATTGCCACCAGATAGAGAGATAGAGTTCACCATAGAGTTGCTTCCGGGCACCTCTCCTATCTCGAAGGCTCCATATCGGATGGCACCTGCGGAGTTAGCCGAGTTAAGGAAGCAGTTGCAAGAGTTGCTAGATAAGGGATTTATTCACCCTAGTGTTTCCACTTGGGGCGCACCTGTCTTATTTGTAAAGAAGAAGGATGGATCACTTAGGTTATGCATCGATTACAGGAAGCTAAACCAAGTGACAGTGAAGAACATGTATCCCTTACCTCGCATTGATGATTTGTTTAACCAGTTGCAAAATGCATCAGTCTTTTCTAAGATTGATTTGCGATCTGGTTATCATCTGTTGAGGATTCGGAGTGAGGATGTGTCCAAGACGGCATTTAGATCCCGTTATGGACATTATGAGTTTTTGGTTCTTCCTTTCGGATTGACCAACGCCCCTGCAGCGTTCATGGATCTCATGAACAGGGTTTTTAGACCGTATTTAGATAGCTTTGTTGTAGTGTTTATTGATGATGTGCTGGTCTACTCTCTGGATGAGGCCACACACCGTCAGCATTTGAGAGTAGCATTAGAGGTTCTCCGTGAGAACAAGTTGTACGCAAAGTTCAGCATGTGCGATTTCTTGTTGCGCGAGGTTCATTTCCTCAGGCATGTGATCTCCGGTGCTGGTGTAGTGGTTGATCCAGCAAAGGTCCAGGCAATTATGGATTGGGAGACCCCCAAGACCCCTTCGGAGATTCGTAGTTTTCTTGGTTTGGCTGGTTACTATCGGCGATTCATTGAGGGATTTTCATCCATCGCCGCCCCATTGACTCAGCTGACCAGGAAAGGTGAGAAGTTTGTGTGGTCCGAGACATGTGAGAGTAGCTTCCAGTTATTGAAGGCTAAGCTTACTTTCGCTCCGATATTGGTATTACCTGGTGGTCCAGAAGGTTTTGCCATTTATACGGATGCGTCTCGGATTGGCTTAGGCTGTGTGCTAATGCAGCAAGGAAGGGTAGTGGCATATGCTTCTCGCCAATTGAAGGAGCATGAGCGTAACTATCCGACTCATGATTTGGAGCTTGCGGCAGTGGTTCATGCACTAAAGATCTGGAGACACTATCTTTATGGTGTCAGATTTGAGGTGTTCACCGACCACAAGAGCTTGAAGTATCTTTTCTCCCAAAAGGAATTAAACCTAAGGCAGAGAAGATGAATTGAGTTCTTGAAGCACTATGACTTCGACCTTCAGTATCACCCTGGGAAGGCGAATGTCGTAGCTGATGCCCTGAGTAGGAAGAGACCATCTCTCTAGCAGGACTAGAAGATGTTGGAGGATGCGGCTTGCACGTTGACTGAGTTAGAGCCATTGCTATGCCAGGCTTTTGTAGCCCAGTTATCCCTTAGGTCCTCGGTATTGGATGAGGTGATCGAGCAGCAAAAAGCCAACCCTAGACTCCAAGAGTTAGTGGGCAAGGCGGGCATTGCTCGTGATGAGGATGGCGTGATTAGATTCCATCACCGAGTTTGTGTTCCTGCTATTGTAGATGTCCGTGAGCATGTATTAGCAGAGGCTCATAGGTCGAGATTCTCTATTCATCCGGGTAACACCAAAATGTACCAGGATTTGAAGAGGTCCTTTTGGTGGTCTGGCATGAAGAGGGATGTAGCAGATTATGTATCCCGGTGTTTAGTATGCTAGCAAGTGAAAATCGAGCGGCAGCGACCATCTGGCCTTATGCAGAAGATGGAGATCCCAGTATGGAAGTGGGAAGCTGTCACTATGGATTTTGTTTCAGGTTTGCCTCGGTCTAGACGGGGCAATGACTCGATTTGGGTAGTCGTAGATAGATTCTCGAAGACTGCACATTTCTTGCCTATGAAGAAGAAGCAGTCAGTAGAGAGCTTGGCTAGATTGTATGTCAGTAGCATCATTAGATTGCATAGTGTGCCGAAGTTAATCATTTCGGATCGAGATCCAAGATTTACTTCGAGGTTGTGGAAGGGTCTTCAGGATGCCTTAGGTTCGGAGCTGAAGCTCAATTCGGCGTTTCATCCCCAGACAGATGGACAGTCTGAGAGGACTATCCAGACGCTCGAGGATATGCTGAGGGCATGTGTGCTGGATTGGAAGGATGATTGGGAGCGTCATCCACCTCTAGTGGAGTTCGCATACAACAACAGCTTTCATGCGAGCATTGGTATGGCTCCATTTGAGGCGTTGTATGGAAGGCCTTGTAGATCTCCTTTATGTTGGGAGGAGATCAGCGATAGGCAGTTGATCGGTCCGGAGTTAGTTCAGGAGACTTCGGATAAGATTCAGTTGATTAGGAAGAGGCTTGTTGCGGCGCAGGATAGGCAGAAGAGCTACGCCGACAACAAGAGGAAGGATTTTGAGTTCGAGGTGGGTGAGTATGTCTTTTTGAAGATTTCACCTACTCGAGGTGTCGTCAGGTTTGGCAGGCATAGCAAGTTAAGCCCTAGATTCATTGGCCCGTATGAGATTCTCAGACGATTGGGCAGCGTGGCATATGAGCTAGCTTTACCCCCAGCTTTAGCTAGTGTTCACCCTGTTTTCCATGTTTCTATGCTCAGGAAGTATGTCCGAGATCCATCTCATGTGATTAGTCACGAGCCAGTGGAGATTCAGCCAGATCTGTCGTATGTGAAGCAACCAGTAGCTATTCTTGACCGAAGGTTCAGCATCTCCGGAGAAGAGGATTACGTCAGTGAAGGTTCTATGGCGGAACTTCTCGCGAGAGGAGGCTACTTGGGAGCTTGAGGAGGCGATGAGGAAGAAGTATCCTCATTTGTTCGAGTAGTGTAGTTTGAACTTCGAGGATGAAGTTTTCTTAAGGGGGAGAGGGTGTAAGGCCCTCGAATTAGTTGTCATTTTATCTTATTGTATGTTGAGTCATGTTGTATATATATATCATGTATGCGTATGTGGATACTTATGTACGATGTTATATTGGTATACTTAAGTATGCATGCGTATATTAGTTGTAAATATTGCTTGATTACATGTTGTAGTAGTGTGTACATCATATTACATATATGGCATGTAAGTATATAGTGTAAGCATGATTTTCTGCATGTTTTTAAGCTCTGGCCGAAGAGCAAATTGGCGTCAACATGGATGGACGTCCATGATGAGTCAATGTCCATGTCGATGGATGCCAACACTAAAGACAACCATCTATGTGGACGTCTACTTCTCTGAACTTCTGTGCGCAGTAGACCCTGAAATCCCGGGTTTGCCTTGCTCACCGATTGGGGAGATGTCCCCAACGGCTCTCAGCTCTCCCATCAGACCCTACAAGATATCCCAAGCCCTTTTCCTATAAACTTTCCTCTCCTTGCAACCTGAAAGACTCTCTCTTAGATCTTTGCAAAGGGAGAAGGAAACCCTAGCTGAACTGGAGAAGAACTGAACTTTGGGAGCTTAATTTCGGCGATTCAAAGCTTCCTCCGGCGATCTACTGCATTTGGAAGGGAGTTTGGACGAAGGAGAAGGCTTCCCCAACCTCGGTTTGGCAGCTACTTCGACCTAGAACCCGAGGGAAGGCTGTGGAGGAGACTTCTTGACACTGCCCAAGGAGAGCTTCAACAACAGATTTGACCCCTTTGAAGATTTTGTAAAAGGCAAGTAACCCATCCCCGTAGCCCATGTATGTGTCCAGTTGGTTTTAAGGATTTTATGAGATTTTCCTCATGTCCTGGATCCTCACATTCACCCATTCTTCAGAGCTCGGTCTGTGTTTTTGCACAGACAGGAGCTTGACGACAAGATCCCTTGCCATCAAGATCCTCAGATGGCGGCAGACGATGCTGCCATTAACACCTCTAAACGGCCAGACATTGCCGTTAAGTTCTTCAAGACAGAACAGGAAACTATTCTGCCTTATATACCTAATTTCCGAGGTTTTGCGCATGAGGATATAGTGTAAATTCTACATGATACGTAATGTAGTTAATAGAATGTGTTGTGAATGGTTGATGAATTTCGGTAAATGATGTGAATTATTACATTTATTTGAAATGCATGTAGATAAGGTCCTGAACATGTAGACCTTTGTTTATGTAATCCATGTGAATTTTGATTGCCCCGACATTTTCAGGTGATGAATATGTATGTCAGTCCCTGTTCTGAAAATCTGAGAATTTTTCCATGACCATGCTATTGTTGAAATTTTCCGCATTGAAAATAGAGGGCATGTGTGGGTTAGTAAAAAATTTCCAGTAAATTGTGTAATGTGCAATAAATTCAGATAAATTTTTTGTGATAACGTTCTTGTTAGATACATGTCTGAGAACTGTCAAAACCGATAATTATGTTGTCTTCCATGATAATTGAATTGATTGCGGCATGTGAATGAGTATTTCATTTTCTGTAAATTATATGTAATTCAGAAAAATGGTGAAAAATTGCATGTGTGTTTGAAACCTGCAAACATGTGTGGTTAAATTTTTATGAAATTGGGTAACAGTAGGTTAGTTGTGAAATTTCCATGTGAAATTGAATGGTTTATGCATGCTAACGTAATTACGGTTTGATTAGGTGTTCCCAACCTGATTAGTGTAAATTTTGAAGTGTTTGAACCTGGTCAACAGTAGTACCATGATTTAGGAAATTGAACCATGTGTTAATGATAAAACTATAAGTGATGTGTCATATTGTGTAATATATGTGTGTTAAAAAACTGAAATGTGTAAAATGGGCCGTGTGTGACACTGCTTCCATAGAGGGCTGTGGAACCGTACCATGGAAAAAGTCCCCATGGGAAGGTTCAATGTATAAATCCTATAGGCATTAGGATTAAATCCTGGAGGTGGACAAGTACCACTGGTTAGGGTGGAGAGTTCTTCTCCGGTCTGCGCAGTCCAAGAGTCGTCACTGTGTTGCCTAGGTGGCGTCTATGTGTTATGTGTATGTGATGTGTCCTTCTAGGTGGTTTGGACTATGTGTCACGGCATTTATGTGAAATGTAAATGTGAATATGTGTAAATTGTGTAGTGTGAACATGTATATGTGTGTAATGTGTAAAAGTGGACCATATGAATGTGTAAATGTGTAACCATGTGATATAAGTGGTTAGAGTGAAAATTTGTAATTCATGTTATGAAATTATTAAGTTCATGTCAAACAGCAACCTTCATATGTTTTATAATGATGCATTACATGTACAGAATGTGTAGCAACCATGTTAGGAGTTCTTCTTTTAGATTGTGTGAGATTCCATGCTTAGAAGGCGACCCTGTTAGCTTAAATGTAAAATGTTAGCTCTCATGTGAGGGATGAGTAGAAAGCATGTGATAGGTATTTTGCTTTGAGATGGCATGAATCATGTATCATGTGTTTTGTGAAGTTGTAGAATACCATGATAGGTTTTTATTTTATTGTCTCACCCATGTTATATGTTTGATTTAATGAATTTAAAGTAGACCTTACTTGTGATATATGCATGTGTGACGTGTATGGAGTTTACTTGCTGAGTCTTTTAGACTCATTCCTGCTTCGGCGTACAGGTTTAGCAGGTGACCCCACTCCTTTGGAGGAGACCGCAGAGAGCGACTCTCGAGCGAGGAGAGTAGCTTTGTGGAGTCACCATAATTGTACTTGTTTTCATAGTATGTAATTGAGGCATTGTATTAAAACATTATGAATTGTGGACAAGCTGTGTATTTTGGATTTAGTTTTTATTATGTGGACTTTAGATCTTTAAATTGTTATATTGAATCATGCATTTAATGTGGATGATGAAATGAAAGATAGTAGTTCTTTCTTCCGCTACTTTGTATTTATATTTGTGTACATCTCACATATGTTTAGTGTTTGGGTAAATGTCCCACTGTGACGAGACTCACTATACCGACGTGGATTGGTATAATCGTACCAGTATAAGGAGGGTCGTCGCACTTGTGTTTGTACTTAGGTGGATGCCTAATCTCTTGGGCTTCTAAAATGCAACACTCAGTTGCTCTATCAACTGCAGAGGCTGAGTATGTTGCAGCTGGCAGATGTGGCACTCAATTCTTTGGGTGAACCATTAACTTCTTGATTACAACCAAGAGTTGGGTTTGTGTTCCCATTCTTTTGTGACACACAAGTGCCATAAATTTGTCTAAAAACCCAATTCAGCATTCTAGAACAAAACACATTGAAATTAGGCATCATTTCTTGAGAGATGAGGTAGCAAAGAAATCCTTTGAACTCTCTCTTTATTGAAACTAAAAAACAAATTGGTGACATCTTCACCAACCCTCTTCCTGACAGTAGATTTCATCCTTATCCTTAGGAGAGGCTTGGTCTTTACAATGTCCATCTTCTTGATCTCTCCATTTGGGTTGAGTGTTTAGGCATATTTTGAGGGGGAGTCATTGTTTTATCATTCTTCTATGCTTCCTTGATTCATATTGTTCACATCTCTCACAATTCAACTTCTATTTCTTTTGACAATAAATTCTTCAACTCACATTGTGTTGAACTTCTTGGTATATCAAATGGTGACTTGAAGAAGGACAAGTTCTGCTTGTCTGGACACTTTCACTATGCGAGAGTATATGTCTCCACCAAGTACCAAGAAATGAATATGCAATTGTTGAGGGGGAGCTTTTGTTGTTCAAAGAGAATCATTTCTGTTTCTTTTTTTTTTTG